>JAPYZC010001616.1:0-43094 GCA_030522665.1 Ichneumoninae sp. A BG-2022a | reverse complement strand
TATAATATAATATAATATAATATAATATAATATAATATAATATAATATAATATAATATAATATAATATAATATAATATAATATAATATAATATAATGCGTAAAATGTAAAATATTGTTTTACAATACTTAATTGAGGTCCGGCAATACCCACCGATTTTATCCTGTACATATTTTATCTTGGCAATTATTTCGAACCATAGACTTTTTTTTATCGACTTTCTTTTATGAATTCTTCGTTCTCTCCTATCAACAAAAAAATCACCGACTCAAAATGTATCGAAATGAGAGAGATAGTAGTTCGATATCTGATTTAAAAAAAATGCCCCAAATTTGTAAAATCTTTGATTTTTATAATTTCTTAGAACTAATTTTTTATTTATTCTTTGCTCTCTATAACAATAAAAATCTTGCGGAGCTCGGCTCGTGCAGCTGACGCTGCTCACGCTAAAATTTGACAACATCCTCAATTAACACAAATCCTCAAGCTCATCCGATGAACCGAGCAGATACCAACCAGAACGAGACTGCAACGCGAGCTTGGCGCGAGCTGCCCGGCTTTAATTTTATCAGATCGAAGTGACGAGAGAGATCAACTCATAATAAGGTCTAAGAATCGGAGCTCGGTGAGCATCGGGCGGAGGGACCGGCAGGTGAGAAAGGCTCGGCGGTGTCCCGGAGGCAGCGAGACCCGGTGGAGACTGCACGGAGGAGGGATTGGTACCGGAGTCATTCCGTACAGTTGCAACTGCAGGAGAGCGAAAAGCTTATCCTCCATTACGCGGGACTTGGCCGAGGGCTCCTCGGCGGGGTGTACGGCCGAGGATCGAGCGGAGAGGCGCGCGGGCCTTATTTTCAATTCCGGGCTTTACGGGTCAGGCACGGCCATAGTCCTCGCCAAGCCGAGCGTATGATAGCCACGGGATTAGAGCGACTTGTCGGGCTTCCCTCCGCTTCCCCCCCGCCGATCTCTGCTCCAATGATCCAAACTGAGGCGCGCTTCCTAACAAAAATGTCAACCTAATTTTGCAAGATCTTTCCTGCCGATTGGCAACGACAAAGCGACGAGGAGAGACAGCGTTCCCCGGCGAAGGAAGCGAGAAATAAAGAGGCGAACTGGCGGCAGCGCGCAAACCTCCCTTTGAACCCAACAACTTCTCTTCTTCGCGCATGAATAAAGGACGCGAGATGCCGCGAGGTGAAGGATTTCCCCCTTCCCGGCTACTTTCTTTCGCTCATCCCGTCGAACCCGAACGGGAAACCAGGTCGACGCTCAATGATGTTTCAGCCAAATACTTATGCATATTCAGCTCACGCAAAAAAAGAAGAAAAAAAAGAACTCCCAAACCGCACTCACTGGTCTCTTCGGGAACATCGAATTTTTTGACACCATTTCTCTTCGTACCTTCGACAATGGTTCGCGAGGCGGTAATTGTTATTTCGCCGAATATTAGCAAGTCTAATGGGTCCATCGGGGCCCCCCATGTGTGAGCTGGAAAATTGGCGCGACCCTTAGCGGAGATAAAGAGTGAATGGGAAATAGGGAATCGCGCTGGTCGCGGGGGGTCCGAGGATCGAACGACACAGTCGCAATGGCTCTTTCTCCGTTTCTCCGTTTCGGTTTCTTCCCTTCTCTCGTCGGGCGAGCCGGAAGAAACAGGACGAGGCGGGACCGTGGGGATTTTTGCGGCGAACCTCGTTAAATGCAATACCAGTAAAACAAGGCGCAAACAATGAATGGCCAGCTTGCGGGATTATCGACTACGAGAAAAACCTCGCCCGACGAGCCCGATGGTCTTTGCCCGGGTAGCGGCTCGGAGGGAAGCCAACGCGCCGATAGATGTTGGGCAAGATAGCGCCTCGACGGGCCCGACGGAGAACACAGAAGCGCATGGATTCTTCCTTGTACTTTTGCCGTTGCCGTGGCGAGGCAAAAGTGTGCATACCTGAGGGCGATCCGTGGCAGCTCGTCTGGCTTTGGTGGATCAAAATTTCCTCGACGCTAAGCACGAGCCTCGGCGTTTCGTCTCTCTGCGCCGTAGACAAGGGAGGCTTACTCATTACGGGACGTTGCCGAGGGAGGAGAGAGAAGCAGCATCCCTTCCTTTCTGGGGATGGATGCGTCGAAGGGAGAGGAAAAAGGGCCGAACGGAAACTGGACCACCCGTCGACCGGTTACTTACTTATACATAACTCCGTCGAGGAACTCTCCTCGGGGATGATGGAAGTCTCGCGCGGTCGTCCGAAATCCGGAGCTTGGAATATTGGTGACACTGTTGGAGAGAGGCGGTCCTGTGGGGGAGACTCGCGCTAAACTGGCTTTGCTCCCGATTTGCCATCCTGACCCTATTATCGGCTACTCCGCACTCCACCCGCTCTGAGAGCCGACATTGTCGGCTCTCAGAGCCCTCAGGGTAGATCCGGAGAGATAGCGCGGGATTCAATGCTCAGGGGTTCGTTGATTAATAAACAAAATTATTCGGTCGAGCCGAGGAATTTTAAATACGAGACGTTGGAACCAAAAATGGAACCGGTAAAATAAAACTTTGTAATGAGATGGCAAATAAAAATAAAAGATTGTGTTTTAAAGAAATCGGCTTTACAAAATTTTGATTGCTGCTGAAGGTTTTAGAAAGGTTTTTCCTCGTGTAATTTACTGTCGTGTGGAAAGTTTTCCGAATCATTTTCCAAATCATTTTCCGAATCATTGTTTGGCTTTCTCATAGGGGTGACTTTGTCGGTAAAACAAAATAATGACGTTTGAAAAAATGTTTAAATCACTAATTTTTGTAATATTCGCTACAAATATGCTCTATAAAAATTGTAGTTATTCGTCGTGTCGGCGCCACGCCTGATGTATTTTTTTCCCACTGGTCACGAATCGACCGCTTATTTCACTCTTAAGTCGATATTTCATACGGAAACTCGCTTCAGAAAGAAAATACAAAATTTTCGGGAAATTCGTAAAATTCGAAATCCTCCCCAGATTAAAAAGGGATCATCGGTCGATAAAATAGTCCCTTTTTTGTACAACTTCTTAGTCCGATGGCTCAAAAATTGTAAGCGCGTACAGACTGTGTTTTAGCAAAGTTCAAAACCGCTTAAAATTTTTATGACCGAAAGCATTTTTCTAAAAATGTAATCAAACATTGAGGATTAACCCCTTTACCTACCTTAAGAACATCAGCTTGATAGCTCAAACCGTTCTCAGGTTATAAGAGTTTTAACTTTTCGGGTCAGAAACACACACACACACCCAGCCATTTGTTTAAATATAACTTCCGTTTTCATTAAAATCAAAAAAAAAATGTATGTCATGAAAACAAAGCTTCCTCTATGAAGAAGCAACATTTTTAAAAAAATGTTTCTACCGTGCGCGGTCATGAAAACCATTGCTCTTTCATCGAGCACAGTTGCCTCCACGGAGAACCGAGTCAGCTTGATATCTCAAGCCGTTATCAGGCTATAAGAATTTCAACTTTGCGAGTCTGAGATACACACCCACATTGTAAAAAAAATTAGTTTGAAAATTAATGAACAGTATCGGAAGCTTTTTTACATAAACTGTTTCTGAAATGTCTAACACATTTGCGTTGCAATTTTACAGTAAAATTCGTATTTTACATGAAATTTTTTGTAAATTTCAAGCAAAAGATTTGTAATTCCAACATCTGGTGTATTTGTGTTACAAGCAAAGTACATTAATGTTTAATTGATATGAATAAAGTTAGCGAATTTCAAGTTCCAGTACATTAAATTTACAATTTATTTTATCAGTGCACACACATCCAGAAATTTGTTTAAATACGATGTTCCAATGTTTTGGAACGTTCTGAGCACGTTTTCATTAAAATCTAGATAAAAAAAATGATTGCCATGAAAACAAAGTTTCCTCTATGAAGAAGCAAAATAATTTTTTAAAATTTTTTCTACCGGGCGCGAGACATGAAAACCATTGATCTTTCATCGAGCACAGTTGCCTCCACGGAGAACCGAGACTCAGCAACGCGGCGATTTTGTCGCGACCTGAAACAACAAGATCGTTCATTGTCGAGATTTCCGCCGTAGCTTCGCAGTTCCGCGTTCCATATCCCCACCCGGACTGTGTGCAGAAAACCCCACGGAACATCTCGGGGCATTATATTATCGAGAATGTTGCCACTGCCCCATGAGCCACCCCTCGACCTCGCTCTCTGCGCCCTAGACAATCGTATTTTGATTTCGGTCCTATTACCAGCCGTTTAGCCGCGGAGTTTGCCTTCTTGACAAAGCGACTCGAAACGCCGAAATCCCTCTCCTCATTCACTCGGCACTGCATCGGCATGTTTGGCCGGCAGATACAGAGACGAAAGCCACGCCGTCAGCAGCCATCGGGCGTGCACACGGCTGCAGCGCATTCGAACGCATCGGGCCCCCTTGGCACTACCACCGAAACCGTGCCAGTCGCATCGAGGAAAAATGCCTTTTGTGCCCGCGAGAGCCAGAGATTTTCGAGGATAGTTGCGTGGATTATCTTGCCGACATATTGGGGCCCAAAGCCAAAACGGCTCACGGTCGGTCGAGCATACGCCAAACTGTTCGCCGGGATTCGGTATCTCTCTTTTTTTTACAATGGAAAAAACGTACCGCGCTCGAGACCTCCGGCTGATTCTCTGGATGTTGCTGAAAATTGAGGTAGAACCGACAGAGTCTCGCATTAAAGACCTCGACGCTGTTGATCCAGCGAGCAAAACTGGGACCCGCTGAAATCCTCATGGAAATGAAAGATATGCAATAAAATTTAATTAGGGTAAAAGTGGTGAATATGGCCCACCTCGATTAACACGTAAGTCAATGACATATGGACCGGGCCATATTCCCCACTTTTACACAGAAAAAAAAATCATTGATTCAAGTAAAATTTGCTTGCGGGCTGCCAATGAACAAAAAAATCTTGTTTCAATTCCACTTTCAATTCGTTTAATTTTATACCGGCTTGAATAACGATAACATGTAAGGAATTGTAAGAATTACAAATAGAATTGAAACAAACATTTTTTTCTTTGGCAGCCCGGAAGCGATTTTTTTTTCAGTGTACCCTATTCATATTTTATTGAATTCAGCAATATTTTGCGATCAGTATATCAATGATATAAATTGCTATGTACATGAAATATATTTTTTTATTTAACCGAATTATACGATTTTTCATGTTGCTGAAAAATGAGGCAGGACGACCAGAGCCTCGCATTAAAGACCTCGACGTGGATAATTCAGCGAGCAAAGCTGGGTCTAGTTGAAATCCTCATAGAAATTAAAGATATTCAAAAAAATTGAAATATTCATAATTCATTAAATTGGGCACAATTTTATACGATGCATATATCAAATATATCAATTCCTATCTATACGAAATATATTTCTTTATTTATCCGAAATATACCAATTTTTTCAGAAATATGTTGCGACGACCGTTGGATGAACATTTTTATTGATTTTAATACAATTTTTTAATCCCGGTGTGCCAATTATTTTTTCGAGTCGAGAGTAATTGTAATTCGTGCCGAAGAATTTCTGGGCGCATAGAGAAGTATCCCAGTCGGCGTCACCGTTAATCCCCCGTGTGCGCGAGGGCCCTCCGTTGGGAAAGTGGAGCGAAGATTGCCAGGGAACCACGGAAACATATCTATTATAGAGAGAGGAGCCGAAACGCGGACAGATCTCTCTATTATTCTCGTACTCCATCATGCGGAGCAGCATGCGAGAGATGTGGCTCGACCCGCGGCCCTCCCCCGGCCGAACAACCGCATTCACTTCTTTTCTCCATCCACGATTTTTTTTACCCTCCCTCATTGAATTCAATACGTCGGGAGTTTCTTCGACGCGAAACGATTCAATAGACAGATATAAAGTTTCCAGCCTGTTACTAGTATTTTTTTTCATATTCTTTCTCCAACAGTGAGAAAATCCTCGAATTTACGTCGGGACTCTTGCGGTTCGTTGTCCGTATGACTCGATTATTTTGTTCGACGAATTCTTCCGGCTAACGATCGTCCGGCGATTCAACTTTCGCGTCTTTGCGTACGATCGGATGTATGCGCGACCCCCTAATTGCGTCTCTGCGTATCAGCGAAGGGGGTGGCTCGATCGCCATTTCCGAATTTCCAGTCAATTGTGTCCCAACTCTGCTCCCCTTCCTTAATTTCAAACCGAACGACATCTTAACAGAAATCATTAGCAAAACAAAATCTGATTTCCCCAATGCATACCCAACGCACACTGAGAAAAAATAACATAGTAAAAGCAACAATACTGACTTTATACCATAAAAAATAGTTCCCAGGGGGAACGTTTACATTTTATAATTATGACAGTGACAAAAAATCATTGTTGCAACAATAATTATAATTTAACCAATTGAATATATACTATCAAAAACTATCTACATAGACGTTCCCCCTGGGAACAATTGGTATAGTACACTGTAAAAACAAATTTGTTTGAAAATTAATGAACAGTACACTGAGAAAAAAAATCGATTGAGTCAACAAAATGAGCGCTTACGGGTGGCTAAAGAAAAATTTGAATCGACGGCCTGTTAGTTCGATCAACGTGGTATTTCTTTCGATCAACCAAACATTTGTTTCGCCACCCGTAATCGCACATTTTGATGACTCAAATGATTTTTTTTCTCTGTGTATTAGAATCTTTTTTACATAAACCGTTTCTGAAATTTGAAACATATGTGCGTTGCAATTTTACAGTAAAATTTGTATTTTTCATGAACATTTTTATAAATTTCAAACAATTTTAATATCTGGTATTTTTATTTTGCAAACAAAGTACACTAATGTTTAATTCATATGAGTAGTGTTAGCAAATTTCAAGTGCAAGTACATTAAATTTACAATTTTTTTTACAGTGTAGAAAATACTATTCTTTTTCTCAGTGCATATAATTTTTTTACTCCCTCTATTTTCCAAAGTGCCGGCACAACTTAGCGCAGAGAGAGAGAGAGAGGCAACGATCGTCCGGCGATTCAACTTTCGCCTCTTCGCGTACGATCGGATGTACGCGCAACCCTCTTACGGCGTCTCTGCGTATTAGCGAAGGGGGTGGCTCGACCGTGCAACCCTCGAGAGAGATCGAACATCGGATGATTCAATATGGAGTCGCGGAGTCAGAGACATGCGTGATGCGAACCAGCATCTGCACAATCGCGTGTTGTGAGCATCTCGGCAAACACCGCGACGCATTGTGCCCTCTTTCGCCCGCCTGCATAGGTCTGGCCGATCGAAGATAATGGACAACCGAATACTCGACTATCGAGCGGGGCTCGACTCGATGATCGGTCCGATCATCGTGTCCCGATGTACCTGGGATGGTCCCGGGACTCTCTCACGGATATAACTCGTACAGCAATGAAGGTAAAATCACTTTTCAAAAAATCTTCGTTTACCTTGTGTACCTTGGTTACCATTGTTTTGCGAAGTGTGGCGCAGAATCCTACAGAAAGGAGCAGTCGAGTTGAGCCGAACGATCGGGAAAGATAACTTCATGCTAAATCGTAACTTACGGTATTAGCCGAAAACAAAATTCAGTTTTGCAACGTTGCATCCAATGTTTATGAAAGCCTCTTCCGATATTCATTATTTTTATTTAAAAAATGATATTTTTAAAAATATTTTTCATCGAGCCCATAAAAATGAAATAATCTACAAATTAAAAAAATCCCCGTTTACCTTCTGTACTTTTTTTACCATTGTTTTGCGAAGTGTGGCGAAGAGACGTACGGAAAGGAGCAGTCGAGTTGAGCCGAACGATCGGGAAAGACAACTTCACGCTAAATCGTAACTTATGGTATTAACAGAAAACAAAATTCAGTTTTGCAACGATGCATTCAATTTTTACAAAAGCCTCTTCGGGTATTTATTCTTTTAATTGCACGCGTTTGATTCCCGTCAATGCTCGACAAATGCAAGCAAAGAAATAATCGCAGCTTTCAAAATCCAAAAATGCACAAATTTTATGAATTTACTTAATGACGCGTTTCTGCATATCAGGATATATCGAGGAGCCTCTCGACCATAATTTCCGAATTTCCAGTCAATTGTATCTCAAGTCTGCTCCCCGTCCTTAAATTCAAACCGAACGAGATCTTAACAGAAATCATTAGCAAAAAAAAATCTGATTTCGTAACGATGCATTAAATTTTTACAAAAGCCTCTTCGGGTATTTATTCTTTTAAATGCACGCATTTGATTCCAGCCGTCCGAATTTCTAGTCAATTGTATCTCAACTCTGCTCCCCGTCCGCAAATTCAAATCGAACGAGACCTTAACAGAAATTATTAGCAAAAAAAAATCTCATTTCCCCAATGCATACGCAACGCACCTAATTTTTTGTACTCCCTCTATTTCCCAAAGTGCCGGTACAACTTAGCGCAGTGAAAGAGAGAGGCAACGCACAAAAAAGCGGCCGTCGAATTAATCGGCGGTGGTGACGTTGTCGCACAATAAGAGGGCTCTTAGATAATAGAAGGGTTCGGGTCGGGGGATGAAAGTGCCTTCGTTCTCCGTGTACAGCGATGATCCTGACGCTGCTGTGCCATTGGAAGGGGTGGCGGAGAGGGGGCCGAGGGGGGAGGGGGGGGGGGTTAAATGGGGTCGCATCGGAACCGGAGAGAGTTTGAGCTAGAGAGCGAAAAGGATGAAAAGGAAGAGCCCGAGGGCCGCGTGGCGATTCTCGCGCGTACGCACGCAGAGTTCAACCCCTCGGGTTTGGCGGAGGGAGGCTATGCTGTCCCGTTTAGGTGCCGCCCTTTTTCCGAGGGGTAGGGAATATCTCGGCCAATGAACGGGCGAGCTTCCCTCAAAACGGCACGCCGAGCAAGCCATCAAAAAGTCTCGTCCACCCGATGACTGTCAGTCACAATTCATTGAAGAGTTAGCCGCGTTCGCTAGTGGTACAAAGTTCTTCATGGTGCGAAGTACCTAAAATCCGGTGAGATTGGTATCGCGCAGAGGAGAAAAACAACGAAAAAAAAAACGACAGTCGCTCGAGAGTCGAGAGACAACAGTGACCCGTGTGTGACTACGACGCACTCGATGCTCGAACTCTGAACGGCTCAGGCAAGCAGCACCCTTCGGGTTCCTGCTCGATTTTTCTCAGTTTTTAAACGACATTTTTTTATTGGATTTTTTCGTTTTTGCGATCCGTTTATCCGCGAGTGAAAAAAGTGTGCTCCAAGAATCTCCGGACACGGTGATTCTTAGTTCTGTTTGCTGTGAATAGACGAGGGTGGAGGAGAGATAAGATGCAGAGCCAGGAGACACAACAGATGGTCCATATTTCTCAACCCAAGATGCAGGCTTCCTCGAGTAAGTTATTTTTATTTATTTTTCTTTTTTATTATCACGATAATTATTTGAAGACGGTATCTCATTGTCGCTCGTCTCTGGTGCCGGGTATTTTCTCAATTCGATTCACAAACAAAAAACGTAGATATGATTTTTTTTTGGTACGAGCGGAAGTGATACAGAGTTTAGACTAGGTGCGCAAATTTCGAATGTTAAAATTGTGCGCCGGAAAAAAAAAACATGATAGGTCCGATGCCACCCCCTGCGGCGGGCGTCTGGGCAGGAAGACCGAAAGCCCCCGGTAGCCGCGCGCTCGGTCGTCTATATTTATTGCACCGTCGAATCGAGGCGAAAAAAAACACGACATTCACTTCTTTTTTGCCTCGAGCGAACGTGCAAAAATTCTTTATTGGGTAGAAAAATAACGGTGGCGCGGTAGTTTATTGCCGTGACAATGCGCGCGGATGTGCCGTCAATAAAGCAGAGTACTTGCCGATCGCGGGTTCGCAACCCTCGTTAGCTTAGAAAACCGCAGTCGTAAAAATTCGCACCGGTAACCTCTCGAACCACCCTTTGTGCCCCCAAAGTGTCTGACGGCGACCGAGGAAGCGTCCGCAAGTCGGATTCACTCTGCGGATGACTTTTGTGCGAAAGGGGCAAAAAATGTCACGCCTGTTTGTCCTCGCGCAAATTCACAGCGCGATGCGTCGATAACGATCGCGCACAGTTGCAATGGCCTTTGCATGTAACGAATATTTCTTGATCGCCATTCTTTGTCAACAACGAATCATAGTTTTAACTTTACGGAATTTGAAAAATTAACAAAAATGTTATCGCAAAATCAACAGGGAGGAATTCTTATTCACGCCCCGGATGGCTTTTGTGTGAATGGGGTAAAAAATCTCACGCCTGTTTGTCCTTTTGCAAACAACGCATCGATAACGATCGCGCACGGTCGAAAAGGTCTTTGCATGTAACGAATATTTCGCGTCCGCAATTCTCATCCACGAATCATACTTCCAACTTTGAAAACTGTAAAAATTGTCAACAATTTTATGATAAAGTCAATAGGAAAGAATTTTGTTGATCCACAATTTTTTACACTACAAAATAAAAAATAAAAGAATAGTTTAAGTTTGCGGCCGGAAAATGTTTATTGAATGTAAAAGCAACGTTGAGCTATCAAAACTAACAAAAATGTTATCGTAAAGTCGACTGGAAAGTATTCTTTTTAATTGATAATTTTTTAAAACCGTAAAATTAAAATGAAACAGAAATGTTTATTGACTGTAAAAAAACATTTTTTTTACCCGTTTTGCCCCACCGATGCATTCCGATTTTTTTACCCGTTTCGCCCCAACGATGTATCCCAATTTTTTTGCCCCGTTTTGCCGCATAGATATTTCCCGATTTTTTGCCCGTGTAAAAAAACATTTTTAATGCGCTCTGATAAATTCGGAGCCGATTTCGCTGTTCCCTGATCTGTGCCCGATACGATCGTCGTCCTTGCATACTTTCCACCCTCGCGCCTCTGCAACATCTACGTGCGAGTTGTTTCGATCTCGTGTGAAACAACTAGCATGTGGCATTTAATGGAAACCATGCCGTTGCCATATCACCGGTGTGTAATGAACGTGTACGCGATCAAACGAATCGCCCGGCGATGCCCTCAGTCCATGAGAAAGTGCCGCCAGATGGTGGAGATAATGGAGGATGCGAGGACACGGGGAGAATAAAATCGTGGGGCTAACAGGTTGCGCGGGGGTGGCGCAGCTTGTTCCCGAACGTCAGTCGGTGGCGAATCAGTGCCGAAAGTTTCCCTCATTAAATCGCAACGAATCATCGGTATACTCATTAACCCCTCGACAATGCAATTGATGTTTAAAAAAAAAAAGAAAAAATTGCCCACCAACGTCCGAGAACGCATCCGAGCTGCTATTCGGCAACTTTATTAACGCAAATGTTAAACATAATCATAATCGTTTGTTCAGTATTAAAAACAATATTATTTCTTTTTTTTATTCGCAATTTTTACCACACTGAAGATATCCGCATGAGAATAAATTTCATGAAGTTATAACGATTGTGTTTCACATCGCACAAACTTTGCTCGGGAAAGTTCACTTGAATAATATAATTCTACAGGTCAACAAGTTTTTTTTTGTTCCTAAAGCAGTGCATTGACTGAAACTTGCCGAAGATGAAACTTGATGTCGTGCAGATATTTTCAGTCATCAATTTTTAACCGCCAATTCGTAGCTTCATTAACGCAATTTTTTAAAGATAATCGTAATGTTTGTTCAGTATTTGAAAACGATATTGTCTCATTTTTTTATTCGCGCTTTTTAATCGCCTATTCGTAACAATACGGTTTCAATGGGTTCTTCGATCTAACACTCGTATGTAGTCCTTCCCCGGGGATATTGTTCATTAATTTTCGCTAAACCCCTCTGAATTGAACGTTTGGAATAACAAAATAAAAAGAGACGGACGCATCGGAGAGAGAGGGTGAGGGTTCCATCATTTGGTAGCGAATCAGTGCCGAAAGTTCCCCTCGTTGAATGACAACGAATCATCGGGACACCCAGAAAAATAATTTATTGGACGGGCCTACCACAGATAAATATTTATTAGATTTAAATAAATATTTATGTAAATAAATTAATGTTCATTTAAATCAAAGATTTAATTTTAAAAATAGTCATTAACCTTTGGCAATGCAATTAGCGACCTAAAAAAAATTGCCTTATCTACGTTCAACGACGCATTCGAGCTTCTATTCGGCAACTTTACTAGCCCATAATTCAAAGATGATGATAATTGTTTTTTCAGTATTAAAAACAATATTATTTCTTTTTTTATCCGCAATTTTTAAACGACGATTCGCAACAATACGCCTTCAATGGATTCTTCGATCTAGCACTCGTATGTAATCCTTCCCCGGGGATATTGTTCATTAATTTTCGCTAAACCCCTCGGAATTGAACGTTTGGAATAACAAAATAAAAAGAGACGGATGCATCACGAGAGCGAGAGAAGGGGTGAGGGATGATGTGGCAGGCCGTGGTCCCCCGTCCGCTCCATGCATAGCGTACGAGGCCTCGAAACCTCCCCCCGCAGGCGTGTCATGGCGAATCGGGCAGATGATCTATTCCACCGGTCTATTCCACCCCATTATCGAAATGCATTTACGAGCGTGTACCATCGCGCCTTACCGTCCCCGAACAGATGACGCCGAATTCCCATGCCCGAACGAAACACCGGTGAGACTCGCCGCACCTGAGTATTCGCCCGCAATTAAATAATACCGTGTACCGTCTCTCAAAATTCATTGCTCAATTATTATTATTATCTTCGATACTTATTTTTACTAGAAGCTCAGTATTTCACTCAAAAATCGTCGTCGGAAATAACGCGTACGGTAAAAAAAAAGAAGTTTGAAAAAGGTTTCACAGGTCAGGTCGAGGATTAAATAATCCGTTGTCGGAACGAACGGGGCGAAATGGACTACCGTTATTAATCTTTCCGCCAAACGCACATGAAACTCTCCCGGTGTTCCATTTTGTCCCGCAATTTCACCCAAAAATCGTCGTCGGAAATAACTCATACGGTAAAAAAAGAAGTTTGAAAAAGTTTTCACAGGTCAGGTCGAGGATTAAAAAATCCTCGGATGAAAAACAGTACCGTCCGTCATCGGGACGAACGGGGTGAAATGGACCACCGTTATTAATTTTTCCGCCAAACACACACGAAACTCTCCCGGCGTTCCATTTTGCCCCGCTTCCCCCGTCGTCGTAAATCGTGCCCCAAAGCTGCATCATCGATCCTCAAAAAAAAAAAAAAAATGTTCGTCGGTCCGAGCGAGCTTTCGTCGTAAATTTAACGCAAAGTGCGGCGACCGCGTGATTCACATCCGGTGAAGCCCGCGTCGAAACGCGTTCCTCTCGGCAACCGCGTGGGCGGTTCCGCAGCAAGGTGGCGTAGGGCGAGCGCTCTTACACCGTCCCTTCGACTCGCATCGCGAGCCCGGAGTTTCCTCTTCTACAGTCCCCAAAAAAAAACAAAAAAAAAAAAAAAAAAAAATAGAGCAAAAAAGAAGAGAGAGAATGAAACTCCGGTCTTTCTAATGTCAGTACTTAGCGCACGAGCGTATGACAATCGTCGAAAAGTTTCACTCGTACGCCTACCGCGAGACTCCTCACCCCTCGGTGAGCATCGGGGCCGGCAATCGAGCGGGAGCGGTCAGCGCGCAGAAGGGTAGTCCGAACGGCTAAAAAAGAAAAAACCAGAGCAAGAAGAAAAGAAAAAAAAAAAAAAAGAGAAAAAAAAAAAAAAAAAAAAAAAAAAAAAAATAGCACCGAGGGAAAGACGAGAAAATAAATGTAACCCGCAAGGGCGAAAAGCCTCGAAGGGCGAAAAGCGCGCTCGGGCTAAAATACAGACGTTCAACGGTACCTTTAGCTGATAAAACATTCAACCGTGATAACTTGTAAGGCACGCCCGCCAAGGCATCGCGAGCCCTCTCGCACCGCAAAAAACTTCCAGCCATCCTACTTTTCCTTCCTTCGTCCGTTTACCGCGTGCGTGGTCGCCGACTTCGCCGGGCGCGCGCTTCGACGCACGTGAATTTTCCTCCTCGCCGTCGCCGGCGCGACGCGTGCGGGGTAGCAAAAAAAAAAAATAAATAACCGATGCGAATTTCTTTCGTTCCGCAACCTGTTATTCGTACGAGGGTCGTGGGTGGTCCGCAATTCGCTCGAACCACATGACGTACTTACGTGCGGTGCATATATGTATGTGTGTGGACGCAGGGCTCGAGTTACGCGAGCATTGCACATAAAACGCGACGGAGAGTCTCACGATGTGTGCACTACGTTGCATCCCCGATGCGGATACCCGATGCGTGCTTGCGAATTCATGAGTGCGCAACGACACTCGATGTCGGTACATCGATATTTCATGAGGAAAAAAAAAAAAAAAAATGTCCATCTTTTGGTTCGTCGTTCGGAAATGTTTCGCCGAGTTCTCATGTGTGTGGTACTTTTTTTTTAACTGTTCCGTTAGACTAGCGCAAGGTAAATTCCCGTCAGCGTCGTCGGCTCGATACTCTATTTGTCGTCTAGAAGAGCGATGTGGACATAGGTGCGTGCGGACTCAACAGGTTGAGGGAACGAGAACGTGCGTAATGCACGTAACGCTTCGGCGACGCGAGTCGCCGCGCCCTAGCTCGAGCCATCATCTAGTTTGCGTAAACGGTTTTAAAGTATCCCGCAGTTTGCCACGAGTTACAGCTCGGCAAAGTAAGATTGTCGAGCGAACAATTTACGAGTTATTCGATTGCGAAGGTTTGCGACGGAACGGAAGTTTTGTAATCGGGATTTTTTTTTATGTGATATCGATTTTGCGAAAGAACTTCTGCAGGAACGGCCGTTGCGCGGGTCGGAAGGAGAAACAAAATTCGACTTTCGAGTACCAAAATGAGATTTATTGTTTTTAAAATCAATGATCAATCTCGCAGTTTGCCACGAGTTCCAACTCGGCAGAGTAAGATTGTCGAGCGAACAATTGACGAGGTATTCGATTGCAAAGTTTTGCGACGGAACGGAAGTTTCGTCATCAGGATTTTTAATGCGATATCGATTTTATGAGACAACTACGGCAGCCAAAGCGATTGTGCGGGTCGAAATGAGGGGAAAAAAGCTAAACCGACTTTCGAGTACTAAAACAAGATTTATTTTTTTATAACTCTTTTTTTCAATCCATCAATTTTTGCGGTACTCGATTGCAAACTTTGCTACGGAATGGAAATTTCGTAATCAGCAATTTTTATGCAAAATCGACTTTTTGAAATAACTATTGCAGGAAACGCGATCGCGCGGGTTAAAAAAAGGAGAGAGAAAACAACAAAATACGACTTTCGAGTACCAAAACGACATTAATTTCTTTGTAACTCTGTCTATTGTAAATCAATTTAAAAAATATTGAAGTACAGGTAAAATGTAGTTTTAACATAAATCCTCGTGCGACATTCAAAAAAGTGTTCACTGACGTCCAGTTGAGTCGGCCGGTCGGCGTAGAATTCGCAGCGTCGAATAATAACCGTTTTGGGTATATTGTCGCCCGGTGGTATTCGAAGAGAGGAACGTCGCTAAAGAGGCTCTTACCACGAGGGGGTGAACGAATATTTTGGCACCCGAACCCGTTTACGAGAAGAAAACACGAGAAGAGTTTTTCCCCGTGAATGACGGATAGTTGAATGGAATCGATTTGTCGCCAAGTTAGCGTTCCATTCTGTATACCTGTCGACTACCGATCGTGGTCGGTGAAGCGAGCGATGGCACAAAACAGGCCTCCGTACCTTATAACGTCGTGGGACACAACAGACCCGGCCTCATCGCGTACCATTATAATGGAGAACCTGGACGAGAGTTCATCTCCTTGTCGTCGGAGCTCCGCCTACGCCCCATTCAAAGCTCTTCGTGGATCGCGCGCCACGGTTTTATACATATACCTATATATACGTGTACACGTATATATATATGTCCATATGTATATGGTGGTCCAGTCGACGGTGGTTGTGACTACGTGAATGGAGAGGCTGAATGGACCGGATGTGGCTGCTGGGGCATTCATCGGTTTAAGTGAGCAGCCAGAAACACGACACTCCATCGTATCGCGATCTACCAATCAATTTCTCGTTCCCTCTTTATTTCCCCGATCTCGAGGAGAGAGAAACCATTTTTTTTTCCTCTTATTTTCTATTTAAAGAACTATTTCGTAGCTGGCGAAGAGCGCGACGATTCGTACCGGCGCATGAATGCGAGACCGAAAGAAACGGTTGTTCAGGGAGATTCGCAGGGCTGATAGGAGCGGGTCGAGGGAGGCGCGATACTCGAGAAAAATAAGAGGAGGAGGAAAGAAGCGTGCATTGCTAAGGGGCGCGAGCGGGCGAACTACGGTGCAACGTCAAAACGCCACGGAATGGGGGTGGTGATGAACGAGGTGTAAATTTGCCAGGTGCAGGAAGCTGAAGAGTTATTTCTTTTTTTTTTTTGTGAAGGCGAATTCTTTGGGACATTCCGTGCGAGGTGATCGTTCGTCGGGAGAGAACTCGACGGGGGTTGATGAGGAGTTACGTTTCGAAGTTATGTTTGCGCAGCGTGCTAAATGGATGTTTCTTGATCTTTCTGTTTCAGGTCGAATTCTGTACGACATTCCGTGCAAGGTATGCCGCGATCATTCGTCCGGAAAGCACTACGGCATATTCGCGTGCGACGGCTGCGCCGGTTTCTTCAAGAGATCGATCCGCAGGAACAGACAGTACGTCTGCAAGGCGAAGTCCGAGGGCGGCTGCATGGTCGACAAGACCCATCGCAACCAGTGCAGAGCGTGCCGTCTCGCCAAGTGCATTCAGGCTGGCATGAACAAGGATGGTAGGTTTCGGCGATCTGTAAATAAATTTATCCTGTTCCAACACTGGGAAAAAGGATGGCACTTCCTACTGTAACGAATAGTTCCCAGTGGGGACGTCTACACCCAGAAAAACAATTTATTTTACGGCCACCGTTTATTTGGTTTAAGTAAAATATTCATTTGATTTAAATAAAATATTTATTTAAATGAAATAAATATTTATTTAAATCAAATAAATATTTTACTTAAACCAAATGAACGATGGCCGTCAAATAAATTTATCCTGTTCTAACACTGAGAAAAAGGATGGTACTTCCCACTATAACGAATAGTTCTCAGGGGGGACGTCTACACCTAGAAAAATAATTTATTTGACGGCCACCGTTTATTTGGTTTAAGTAAAATATTTATTTGATTTACATAAAATATTTATTTAAATTGAGTAAATAGTTACTTAAAGGAAATAAATATTTATTTAAATTAAATAAATATTTTACTTAAACCGAATAAACGGTGGCCGTCAAATAAATTATTTTTCTGGGTGTATATAGATAGTTTATGATAGTATATACTCAATTGATTAAACTATCATTATAGTTACAACTATAATTTTTGGTCATTGTCATAACTGAAAAATGTAGATGTCCCCCCTGGGAACCATTTACTAGGGTAAAAGTGGTGAATATGGCCCACCTCGATTAACACGTAAATCAATTATATATGAACCGGTCCGTATTTCCAATTTTTATCCTATGTAAGTTTTTCTCAGTGAAAGACAACATTTTTCGAAGGATTTATTGAAAACAAGTGTTTATATTTATTTATATTTATTTTTGTCACAGCCGTCCAACACGAGCGAGGACCGAGGAACTCGACGCTGCGCAGACAGATGGCCCTTTACTTCAAGGAGCCGGAGATGATGGCGAGCATGGGACCACCGCCGGCGGGAGTTCTGGATCTCGCGCTACCGAAACCACCGAGCGAACCGAGAGTCTCCATGGCCGCACCGACACCTCATCATCCGATGCCGCATCCCGTCTACTGCAACAGCATGGGAATGTCCAAGGTGAGAAAGCCTCTTCGCTCTTCATTCACCCCTCATCAAAGACGATATGCTTACTGCAAAAAAAAATTGTTGATTTAATGTAACGGGAAGTTATTATCCAACTGCATTCAATTTAATGTCCGATTGTGATGAATTATAATCTTTCAGTGAAATTAAAGTAAATTATTAAAATTAAAGTATTAAAGTAAAATTAAAGTATTAAAGTAAAATTAAAGTAATTATTAAAATTAAAGTATTAAAGTAAAATTAAAGTAATTATTAAAATTAAAGTGTGTTCGATTCACTGAACATTAATTTTTCATCACGATTGTACATGAAATTTAATACACCAGTTTTTGCACAAAAACTTCCAATCCGGGACATTAAATTTCATACGATGTTTTTTTTATAGTGCACGGATACACAGAGAAAAAAAATCAATTGAGTCAACAAAATATGCGCTTACGGGTGGCGAAACAAATGTTTCTTTACTCACTACGACAATTATTTCATTCGATCAACCAAACATTTATTTCTCTACCCTTAACCGCACATTTTGTTGACTCAATTAATTTTCTTTTCTCAGTGTAAACTCCGCTCTTGGGGGCTTCTCGACCGATCGATGTTTTCCCCGTCCCGAAAAAAAATAAATCTAAAAAATCTTTTCTCAATCGTCGACGATTCTCTGTCCAACAGATTCCCGCGAACGTGTCCGGAATGCCGACGATCCCGATAATGCCGATGATAAGCGCCGAGTCGGTATGCGAGCACGCGGCCCAGTTGCTGTTCCTGAACGTGCGTTGGGCGCGAGATCTGGCGGCGGGCACGGGACTGACGATGGAGGACCAACTGACCCTGCTGGAGGCGTCCTGGCGAGAGTTGTTCCTCCTCGCGGCGGCTCAGATGTTGCCGAGCCTCGATCCGTCGGCTCTTCTGCCACCGGGCCCTCAGGGTCTCCCGTTGGCCGTTGAGGTCAACCGGTTTCGCGAAACCCTCGCCGGCTTTCACGCGATGAATCTCGACCCGCACGAGTTCGCTTGCATAAGGGCCATCGTACTGTTCAAAGCGGGCCTCGACAGCGAAACGGTCCCGAGCAGCCGCAGCAGCAACGGCTCGGCGTCGCCCCCGGGCACCGGAAGTCGCCTCAGAGATCCGGGCACGGTGGCGCGTCTTCGCGACGGCGCCCAACTGGCTCTCGGCCAGAGACTCAGCGGAGCGTCCTTCGGCGCCCTCAGATTCGGCAAGCTTCTTCTGCTGCTGCCGACCCTCCGTTCGGTCTCCACCCACGCGATCGAGGAACTCTTCTTCCGACGCACCATCGGCGTCATACCGATCGAGAGAATCATATGCGACATGTACAAGTCCGATCGACGGTCGTTCTTGCGCTGAGGAAAGAAGAACTGTCCGTCTGTCCGGCTAAGCGCACGAAAACAAAATAATCCACGGAGTTTGATTTATAAAATTGGGCGCATAGAAATCATGAGTGAAGAGATGGTAAAGGAAAACGTTGATTTTGTCTTTCGCTTTATTAAAGTAGCGCCATTTTTAAAAATATCTCTCATTTTCGGAGGAATTTTCTACGACGTTCTCGACTTAAGAAACCGGATGTAGGATATATATTGCAATAGTCAGCGGAGACTCAGCGGAGCCTCTTTCGGCGCCCTCAGATTCGGCAAGCTTCTTCTACTGCTGCCGACCCTTCGTTCGGTCTCCACCCACGCGATCGAGGAACTCTTCTTCCGACGCACCATCGGCGTCATACCGATCGAGAGAACCATATGCGACATGTACAAGTCCGATCGACGATCGTTCTTGCGCTGCGGAAAGAGTAAGAGGTGAAGGAAGAACTGTCCGTCTGTCCGGCTAAGCGCACGAAAACAAAATAATCCACGGAGTTTGATTTATAAAATTGGGCGCATAGAAACTATGAGTGAAGAGACGGAAGGTTAAAGGAAAACGTTGATTTTGTCTTTCGCATTTTTAAAAATATCTCTCATTTTCGGGGGAATTTTCTACGACGTTTTCGACTTAAAAAACCGGATGTAGGATATATATTGCAATAGTATACTTAGACTTTGCGTACCTCTTACCGTTTATTGAATTTATGATAAAATTGCATTGACGAGAAGGTTTCATTATAATAATTAAAAAAACGAGTTATCAACAACTGTGATGGGAACATATCACGAAGCGAAGAAACGTCGAAGAAGGCGCCATGAGTCCGTTGGATGGGCGTTAAAGGTATTCGAATATTTTTTTATTAATATATATAGTATATATATATATGAAAGTGCGCACGAGGTGCGCGCTTATGCAATATAACACAGTTGTCGGGGGAAATTGCAGACGCGCCTATTAAATATCGTAGACTTCGATCTCCGTACGCAAACAAACAGAGGCATAAAAAAAAAAGTTGAAAAAAAAAAACATCGAGCGAAAACCTTCTTGAGTATTTTATGGATTATTATCTCGCATAAATGTGATTCGATTAACTACGATACATGTACATATGTAAATTAACGTTAAACACATAAGTTTGAATTATAGAAAATATTATAACAAACATACGAATTATTATACGCATATCACATTATAGTAACGAGTTAAACATTATTAGATAGAAAAGCGGTCCCGGATTCGTGAGGGATCGTCACGTGTATATATGGAGCTTTAAAGTGTATATGTAAATAAAGGAAAATGTTACATGATTTGAGAGGTTATTGAGAACGCTCCGTCTCGGTGACGAAGAACGGAAGGAGGCAAAAAAAAAAATAAAGAATAAAAAAATGAAGAAAAAACGAGAATTCGGAAAAACTTCGTTTTCTCGAAGGTCTTACCTTAAGCTCAGCCGAGCGTGTCACAATGCTACAAATTTCATGGGCATTTCACGGTGATTTGAGTGATAATCGCAGTACAATGGCCGGAGACGACGCCGACCGTCGAACTCTGCGCCGTTCTCTCCCGTCGGCACGGGAATTCGTTGCTCGAAGGCATTTCGACTAACCGAGCGGTTGGCCACCGTGTAATCATCGGGTTCTCGCAGGTAAATAATCGCTTTCGTCCGCGAGAACCCTGGCTAGTGGAGTATGTACGGTCCGAGCGCAGTCTAGAATTTTGCCGCACACGGACGAGGCACTTTTGCTTTGAGCGACTGTGCGCAACCCGGGGCCATCGTGAAAACTAGGCAGGGTGAAAAGAGAGGACAGGACGAGGGAGAGATGCTCGAAGAAAAGAGCCAGTGAGCTGCCTCGCGTCTTCATCTGGCATCTTTTGTCAACATTTGTCACGCTCCTTCGGAAAATCATTTCTGTTATTTCTAGCGATGATCCTGCCTCAATATAGTCGACGAGGCATTGTGAAGCTCTACATTCACCGCGGAAAAAGGGCAATGCACCTTTCAGTGCTCGCAGCGGTGATTTTTAAGGGGAGGAAATAAGTTCTCGGCATAAGTAGGTGTACAAGCAATGGAAAAACGGTTATTAGTCGAGCAAAGATTTTTTTTAATGGTTGGAAAAACAATGTATTGTACACTGCAGCACTACCGTTATGACAGAGACTTATAATTTTTTTTTTACGTCTGATCAGGGCTGGGACTGTGAACACATGTCAAAATCAATTTTTTTTTTCTGATGAAACTTCCAGTTTGAATATGGACATTTTTTACCGGAAGGGACGTTATGGGGGAAAACGTTCCTTCCGGTTTCGATATCTCGGTTTTTAACCAGAAGAGACATCACAGGAAAACACAGATTTTTTACCAGAAGTTACGACATACGGGAAAACGTCACTTCCGGTTTCAATATTCTGCTTTCTGGCGTTTCTAGAAAGCGTTACTTCCGATTTAAAAATCTTATTTTTTTTACCGGAACTGACGTTTAATGGAAAACGTCACGTCCGGTTTAAAAATGGCAGATTTCCACCGGAAGTGCCGTCACGTGGGCTCAGTATCGCACCCGAGATTCCTTAACGCGTCAACAACTGGGACATCAACATCTCGGCATAAGTAGGTGTACAGGCAATGGAAAAACGATCATTAGTCGACCAAAGATTTTTTTAATGCTTGAAAAAACAATGTATTATACACAGCAGCATCACCGTTATGACAGAGACTTATAATTTTTTTTATTGCCAGATCAGGGCTGGGATTCTGAACACATGTCAAAATCAGATTTTTTTTTGGGATGAAACTTCCAGTTTGAATATGGGAATTTTTATCGGAAGGGACGTCATGGGGGAAAACGTTACTTCCGGTTTCAATATCTCAGTTCTTAACCAGAAGAGACATCACAGAAAAACACAGATTTTTTACCAGAAGTGACGTCATACGGGAAAACGTCACTTCCTGTTTCAAAATTCTGGTTTCTAGCATTTCCAGAAAGCGTTACTTCCGGTTTAAAAATCTTACTTTTTTCACCGGAACTGACGTTTAATGGAAAACGTCACTTCCGGTTTAAAAATGTAAGATTTCCACCGGAAGTGACGTCACGTGGGCTCAGTATCGCACGCGAGATTCCTTAACGCGTCAACAACTGGGACATCAACATGTCCCAGTCTGGGATACCTCGGAACATTCTCACGAAATTCTCGCAGCAAGATTCCCGCGTGGCTGCGATCGAGTGATGCGGGACGCCAGAACGCAATGTGCTCTGACTGCCGTACACCAAAGGCCCCGTTCTAATGGCTCGAGTGACTCTCGTAATACGCATGACTGGGTTTTCAAATGTTTTCTCTCGTGCTCTCGTGTTCTCGGCTTCACGCTGATCCGTGACGTCGCCACCCCTCGTTTCAATGGCGCATACGCGACTGTTAACGTGTTTACAGCAAATACGAATTATCGACTGTAACGCCGATGGAAACGTGAATGCCGGTGTCGGATATTGATTTCATCGTTTTCCAGAGTCATGCATCGGCAAAAATTTTTGCAATTCGGCAAGGGCGTGTGCGCGCGCCGCTGCGCAGGTCGCTCGGGTCGTTGTTAAGAAAAAGGATCAGGGCGCCGGTAGCGCGAGAGGCCCGGCAAGGATTCCGCTCCTCGACCGCCCTCAGCCTCCTGCGGCTACCGTTTTGTCGGAACCGGCGAGAAGTCTTTGACCCACCGGGTGCAGGATTTACCATTCGTGGCATTATGCGCTGACAAATTACTCAGGTAAACAGTCCGCCCAGAAGGTATCGCTGCAGCGCGGAAGATCGATGCGGTTGGCGCAATGCAAACCGGCAAACTGTTGCCCTCAAACCTCGCACGCCGATGTCGTCCCTCAGCAGGATCGAAGGTGCTGGGAAATTTACATCGCGTACACGAATTCGTAGAAATATTTTTTTATTATTTTTTATTTTGCATTTTTTTATTTTTAAAAATGAGGACTTTGCATAAGGCTTGTAGATTGGGAGACAAATTAACTAGACGTCGGTCTAGCAAATCTTTCGCGAGGTTGCACCTACAGTTACCGCTACAGTTGCAGTAGGAAAACGCGTGCTTGATTGGCGCAGCGCAAACTGGCAGAGTCTTGCCCTCAAACCTCGCACGCCGAAGTCTTCCCTCAACAGGATCAAAGATGCTGGAAAAATGACATCGCCTACACGAATTCGTAGACATATTTTATTTTTTTCAAATTTTTACTAAAAAAATTCACGACTTCGTATAAGAGATTATACGCTTGTAGATTGAGAAAACGATTAACCGAACTTCGGTTTAATGAATCTCTCGAGAGGTCATATCTGCAGGTATCTGCGCTATAGCGGCAGGGCGGAAAACGGATGTCGCTGGCGCTACGCAAACCGGCAAACTTGCCCTACATCCTCGCACTCCGTTATCCTCAGAAAGACCAAAGATGCTGGAAAAACTCACAACGCCTACACGAATTCGTGGACATATATTTTTTTTAATCTTTTCAATTTTTGTATAACACAAAATCACATCTTTGTATAAGGTTTGCAGGGATAAGAGATGAAAATTCCCGGGTCGCAGCCCGCAATTAACGGAACCTCGTTTTAATTGATCTCTCGAGAGGTTCGCGTTGCGGGTCCCGTATGTTGCCGATTGGTATTCTCGATCTCGCAGCCGTCTCCGGTCCACGGCCACTTCGTCCTTTTCGAAAGCGAGCCCTCCGAGCTCTTCAGACCCAACAAATAATACTGTTGCGTTTCCGGACGAGTGAATAACACAATCATCCATCGAATTCTCGTTTCACCCTGCGCCTCCACCCCTTTTTTCCCCTCACGGCTTCGCCGGTCTAACTTAGCGCTCTCCCCCCCCCTGACTATTTCGACCGTCGGTCACCAGTCCATTGTCTCATCGGTAATTACTCCGACTCTCGATGGCCTCAGAATTCCTTAGCTTAAAATAATGGAGACCCAGAAAACGAGGCGGCTGCTCGATCACTTCATCCGCACGCATGCATACACACTATATAACTATGTATAATGCGCGAGAGACCGAGAGAAGGGAAGAGAATCCTGCGAGTCCTCGACAAGTGGTTCCCACCGGGGGCTGCGGATGTTACATACTTGCACCTTGCCGCTCGCGACCCTCGAACCGGGACCAATACGCGAAGAACCAGGAGGCGACAAACACGAACGCCTTTGCTTGAGCGCATGTGTGTGTGTGTGTGTGCATCGATGAAAGGGGGGAAAAAAATCGTCCGGTAGAGTAACAGTAACAAAACGCGAACGCTATCGACGGGCCCACAATGGCGGCAGGGGGAGGGGGGGGGGGGGCTCTGATGTAATTGCACCTCGGTAACAAAGGGCCCTCGACTATGTTACATCGATTCGACGCCCCGATTCCGGCGTCGTCGACGCCGCCGCCACCGTCACATCCCTTAAGTACACTGCCTGTATGGGTGGCATGAATATATATATATATATATATATGTATGCGCGTCGTACATACTCGCCGTAGACGTCGTAGCGTCACCGGAGGATGGGGGGATTGACGAGTGGTCACTTCAGAATCGGCGTATTGTCGTCTTTGTTTTGAGGTAACAAAACAGAAAAAGTGCTCCATACGCGGCTGGCATTGTAGTCAATTAGCGGAGAGGGATGGGGGAAGTTCCGAGCGCCTCGTCCCTCTCGTCGATCTCCGCACGATGGTGTATAATGTATTGCGCGTATTGTGAGAGCGTGTATAGGCATTATTAATGTAACAAGTACGTCGAGGCGATCGCCAGGAACAACCCCCCCCCCCCCCACTGGAGCACCAGGGAGCTGCATGGAAAGCCGTATGCTCTCGTGCAATCAATCTCATCGCGGAGGCAATCGTGTTTGATGCGGAGATACGGAATTGATATAGTGGGGATATTTGGGGATAAGAATGTCAAATTCTTTTAAATTTAGATTGATTTTATTTTGTCGGTCGTAAGATCTTGTACGACGCTTGCATTTTTTTTATACATTCGCTTGGTGAGCATGAGTTTGGGCCATTTTGTCAAATTTGGATCTGGCCTAGAAAATTATCCTGTAGACCTCGAGATAACATTTTCGGTCTCCGCATAACAGTATTTAATGATAACACGTATTGTGAGAGCGTGTATAAGTTTTATTAATGTAACAATCGAAGCGCACGAAAAGCCGTATGCTCGCGTGAAATCAATCTCATCGCGGAGGCAATCAAGTTTAATGCGCAGATAGGGAATTGATATGGTTATTTAGGGATAGGAATGTCAAATTCTTTTAAATTCAGATTGATTTTATTTTGTCGATCGCAAGATCTTATACGAGGCTTGCATTTTTTTTATACATTCGCTTGGTCAATATGAGTTTGGGCCATTTGGTCCGATTTGGTTCTGGCCTGTAAACTGTAAAAAATTTGTATGAAATTTAATGTACTGACGCTAGAAGTTTTTATACTATTTTATTCAACCACTATACCAGCAAACTGGTATATTAAATTTCATGTGCAATTGTGATAACAAATTAACGTACAGTATATTTTTAAATTAAAAAATACTTCACTTCATGATAATGGACTTTATGTGAAAGTCCATTAATTTTTCATCCCAAGTGTTTGCGCATTAAATTTAAATGCACAAATTAAATTAAAATGTAATTAAATTAAATGTACTAGTTTTTGCATAAAAACTTTTGGTCCGGTGCACTAAATTTCCAATTTTTTTAGGAATGTATATCTTGCGACGACAATATTTTATACGATTTAAAAAAACGTTTCCGAATATCCGTTACAACAAGAAAGTTGAGCAGTTCGGATATTTTTTTTTCAATTCCATTCCCCGTACCGAGAGCAACGCAGGCTGGAACAACTTAATTTCCCGGGTACGAAAACATTCCATACCGATTTCTTTTTAGTCCTCGGCCCTCGACACGCTTTGCGTACCCGCGACGAAACCTCGAATACTTCACGAACGAGACAGGGAGGGCCGCGACTCTCTTGTGCCGCGTTTCTTAACTCTGTCCAGCCGCGACTGAACAGCAGCGTCAGCGGCGCAACATCCCGACGAGGCAAGAACGCAGAAAACTCGGCCCTCGTTTTCGCTGCTTCTGTACCTCGGCGAATATTTGCACGTGCGACGCGGCTCGTGTCAGGAATTTAATAAAGCAAATCCGGGTTATGCCGTGGCTGAGGTGGGCGCGTTATCCTGCCCCCGTTTCGTGATTGTCTCGAGAGGGAAAGATAGACGGATACGCACGAGGACGACGAGAAGGGGGATGAAGAGGAAAACGATGAGCGGTATATAAATGCCGGGGCGTCGGGGGGGGGGGGGCACTCGACCCCACATCAACGGGGCGGAGGGGGTGATTCGAGCCGTCGTCACCGCCGCGAGCGCACTGTGCTCTGTGGACCGGGGCCAACAGGAGCAGAAGCGAAAGCTCTCTTGTACTTCCAGGACGTAGTGCGCTACCGTAAAATGCCCCTCCCTCATTGTTGCGTCCCGTTGATGCATCCATTATGTCGACGCTGATGGGAACAGATTATGTTGGTCGCTGTCATTGAGGGGCTCATCACTGCTGGCGTGACACTGATGCCGGCCTAGTGGACGTATAGGTAACCGGGGGGGCCACGATGGAAGGGGGCCACGAAGAATGAGGGAACACTTTTGTAGCGCGGAAAGCGCGCCGGCGTTGCACGAATAAATTAAGGGAATGGCAGGTTATTGCGGCTTCGCGCGCTGGCGTTGGTCTAAATTTTGGCTTCATTTACGATTGTGGAATTCTTTTTTTTTTTGGTTTTTATTTATTATTTTGTTAGAAATTTTATTACATTTTGTGAAACGGAAAAATTTATGTGGCAAGATTAACCGCGGCGAGAAATGAAGAAACTGAGTAAAATTGGTGAATATGACCCGGTTCATATGTAATTGGTACTCAAAAATCGTCACATACTCAAGTTGGGGTTCGGCGCATTCAGGTTAGAAGTGATCAGACTGTGATGCAGAGCGATCAGCTTGTGGCGGTTAGAGCAGACTTGGAAAACTTACTGGGCGATTGAATTTAGCGACAATACGGCATAGATCATTATATCCTTATTTTGAGTATGTCATATATTTTCGTCGAGTTAGTTCTTAAAAATCTGTAACGAAAGCCGGCATTGTACGAATAAATTAAGGGAATGGCAGGTTATTGTGGCTTCGCGTGCTGGCGTTGATCTACATTTTGGCTTCATCTACGATTATGGTATTCTTTTTTTTTGCTTTTTATTTGTTAATTTTGTTAGAAATTCTATTAAATTTTGTGAAACGGAAAAATGTATGTTGCAAGATTAACCGCGGCAAGAAATTAAGAAACTGAGTGAAATTTGTGAATATGACCCGGTTCATGTATAATTGGTACTTAAAAATCGTCACATACTCAAGTTGGGGTTCGGCTCATTCAGGTTAGAAGTGATCAGACTGTGATGCAGAGCGATCGGCTTATGGCGGTTAAAGCAGACTCGGAGAACCGGAAGCAGAGGGTGAAACTCACTGGGCGATTGAATTTAGCGACAATACGGCATAGATCATTATATCCTTATTTTGACTATGGCATATATTTTCGTAGAGTTCCTTCTTAAGAATCTGTAACGAAATTTATTTTCTGTTATTCTTGCGTTTTATGAAGGACTTCCTTTATTGTTATTTTTTTCTTCTATTTATCACAGTATAAACAAATATATTTGCTTATTTCTGAGACGTGCTCTCTCAAAACGTTATTATCCGTCTGCACATACGTGTTCGTATCGCGCTTGTAATTGGGCCCAGCCTGTGACTATACAAATAAAATAATAAATAAATAATCCAATAAATATATTTGCCCGCAAATCGAGGTATATGGCCCGCATTTCCTTCCGTTATCCTATAATTTGTTATCGATCGGTATTCGATCCTCTTAGGCGATCGGGCTTAATCAATCGCTTCTGGTATTGCATGATTTTTAAATCACGTGTATTTCCCCCGGTTTGATCCTGACTATCAGATCTAAAGCTGCAAAGTTGTAGCGGTTTCTACGCTAATGCAGTTTAGCTACCGATATAGTTTCTAAGTCGTATCGTTCGCATAACGACCCAACAGGTTTCCCGTTAACGAGGAAGTGTACAAGGCAGGAACGTGCGACCACGATCTGTAATGCAGGTCATGAGTCTACGGTGCAGATGCCAATGCGAAGTGACCGCATGCGTAAGCCCGGCGCATCCTCGGCTCGATGTGGCCGATCCGAAATCGTCATCAGCCGCACGCTTCGTCGTTCGGACTTCGGCCGAAACTCTTAAGCGCACCCTTTCCGCATTACTCGATCCTCCTCCGTAGGTCTTAGCCAACTAAACTCCGCGAAAGGAAACTCGATCGGCTGCGGAGGTGGCGATCATTCCGGATTATCATAACGCTGCCACGGGATTTTGTCTCTTCCGGATTATCAGCTTTCGCCTTGTGTACTTACGCGAAACGGCAGTTCCAAGTGTCCACTCACGGATCTGGCGCGGAGACCAAAACGGTGGAAGACGATTTTCTCGTCGGTCGAAAGAACGACGACGAACGATCCCACTCGGGCTAGGCGGTTTAATCTGTTTCCCGATAATACTGACTTTAATTGTTCTAATTGGCAGCGCCGAGAGCTGAAGATCCCAGACCTGCTGCTGCGCGTACACGTCAACCGAAGACGCAGGTGCAACACCTGTCTCCGGATAGATCCTAATACTCTCCGTCACGGCCCTCGCCGCCTATTGAGCCATATAGTCGCAAATCCAAACGACACTTTCACAAAGTTATTAGGTCTGCTGTAATCTCACCTACCGTATACCTGAGGCGCTGCTCGGTGTCTCCGGAGATCCTTCAGCATCGATTCGAAATTGTACGATCTGGTTATGGAAAAAATGTTTTTTGTGGAAATTCTTATTTTATTGTTGGAAATATCAATTTCATTTGTGAAAATATCAATTTGATTGGTAGAAATATCGATTTTATTATTACAAATATCATATTGATGGAATATCGATTTTATTGATGGCATATCAATTTTATTGATGGCATATCAATTTTATTGATGGAATATCAATTGTATTGATGAAATATCAATTTTATTGGTGCAATATCAATTTTATTGATGGAATATCAATTTTATTGATGGGATATCAATTTTATTGGTGGGATATCAATTTTATTGGTGGAATATCAATTTTATTGGTGGAAATATCAATTTTATTGGTGGAATATCAATTTTATTGGTGGAAATATCAATTTTATTGATGGAATATCAATTTTATTGGCGGAAATATTAACTTTGATAATTCTAACGGCAGTATTGCATGGATTTTATTATATGAACTCTGTACAACTGATAACTAGGGTGAGCAGGAAAAAATTGATAGTTTGCCAATTTTCCGAGAAACATAAAAAAAACGTCTCGTTTTGAATGGAAGGGCCATTTTGCCCCGTTCTCCTGTATCGGATAGCATGATTCGGGTTTAACGTCGGGTGCGTTAAAAACGCGAAGAATTACGCACGAAGAACTTGCAAAGGTATTGGTACACACATGGAACCGGAGGATTGAGAGAAGAAAGCGGTCGCCTCTCGTCTTACAATGGCTGACTCCGTAAGGCAAAAATCATAAAGTTAGGGACTGCTTGCTCGCGCCTGCGAGGGTTGATTCTCGTCCTGTCTCCTGTTGTTGCGGGGAGGGTATGTGTACCGACCTCGCCATCGGCGCGTCCTGAGGGATGAGCATGCAGCTGTCTCGTCCACAGCAAGCACTGATTGGCCGTAAACGTATGTCGGCCATGCTGAATTTTTCCGGTCTAGCTTCTTTCCACAATGGGGATGATGCCCGATCTTATACATACCTAAACAACATAAAAAAAGATTCGTCTCACATATACATATATGTACTGGCAGGTCATTGTGCCTGCGTTCGCATTGATTTCGTAAAATAATTTTATTCTCCGAATCGTGTTTTGAAATTTCGTCGTTGTGTTTCAATGCTAATTTTACAAATATTTATGAACTCAAAGAAGTTAATACAAAGCGTCACAAGTCTTTAGCAATACCGGAATCTCATGCACTTATGTAGCGGGTTAAAAAAAATGAACCAAACGTTTTTCTAAAATAGAGAAATGGTTTTAGTCTTAACTCCGAATCGTGCTTTGAAATTTCGTCGTTATGTTTCAATGCTAATTTTACAAATATTTATTAACTCAAAGAAGTTAATACAAAGCGTCACAAGTCTTTAGCAATACCGGAATCGCATGAACTTATGTAGCAAGTTAAAAAAAAAAACCAAACGTTTTTCTAAAATAGAGAAATGGTTTTAGTCTTAACTCCGAATCGTGTTTTGAAATTTTGTCGTTATGTTTCAATGCTAATTTTACAAATATTTATGAACCCAAGAAAGTGTAAACATCGAGTTACGAATTGTAAGCAATACCGAAATTGCATGAATTTATATCGCGGTTTAAACAAGAGACAATAATTCAACTGTTTTTCAAAAACTGCAAAATAATTTTGCTCCTCGTCGTTTTAATACTAATTTTACAAACATTCATGAACCCAATAAAGTTGCAACAGCGAGTTACAACTTTTGAGCAATAATCGAATCGCAAGAGCTTATATCGCGGTAAAAAGGAATAATAACAAACCAACAGTTATTCTAATCACAAAGTAATCTCGATAATCTTCGAGGATCCGTTGGCCTCATCCCGATAAGAACGAGCCTGAAAGGCGGTGTGTCCTTCGAACAACACAATATCGATGTTATTGAAATAAATCCTGGCGCATTGCGGTTAATGCAGCACGAGTGCGTAACCGAGGAGTGGGGGGGGGGGGCGAGGGTGATTCGTCGGGTTTGGTATACTGAGCCACGGAAACACGAACGCGCGTGGAAGGTGGTGAAAGAACGAGAGGGTTACAAGGATGTCAGGGACCAACGCCGCTCGGCCGCGTGCTCCGCCACCCTCAGGATTAGGCACAATTATTGGAATCAGGCATCAGCAGCAGACCGCAACGGGATTCACACGCTCTCGGTGCCAGCGAAACGTGTGTTTGCTCGTGGAAAAATATAAGCACTTTTTTATTTCATCTTCTCCCGACAATAAGAACAGAATCGATACTACGCGCATATACACGGTTACTACGGACCTGGAAAACCTGGAAAACCGGGAAATGTCAGGGAATTTGTTTGAACCTGGAAAAGTTAGGGAAAAATCATAGAATTTTTTTTTAATCTTGGAAGTTTTTTAAATCTGATGTTTTCGGTCAATTCCGTGCTGCATAACTACATTTTTCGTTTCAACAAATTTGTCGACTATATAGAGTGTATATATGACTATGTCGTCATATTATTTGCGTTGGGAATTTTTGATGTGATCCGAGTTTAATAGATTAATAATCATTATACATTTTATTTTACGTTATTATACATTTTATTTTACGTTATTTTTTATTGTCCTGTCCTACCCTGATCGGAAGACTGGAAAAATTCAATTGTTTCTCTGGAAAACCGGGAGAAGTCGGAATTCCAGTTGGAGAATTTCGTGGCAACTATTATATATATATTTTTTTATGGCTATGAGTCGAAATTTTTATGGCGATGATGACATTTTATTTTACGTTATTTTTTATTGTCCTGTCCTACCCTGATCGGAAGACTGGAAAAATTCAATTGTTTCTCTGGAAAACCGGGAGAAGTCAGAATTCCAGATGAAGAATTTCGAGGCAACCATGATATATATATATTTTTTTTTTATAGCTATGAGTCGAAATGTTTATGGCGATGATGCTTTACGGTAATAGGCCGAGTACAGATGTAACAAGTAGGAGTTCAACGACCGTGCAATTGAATTATATAATGACACGGTCGCAGCCTTTCCATCCAGAATCCGGTCGCACCAGACTCCGCACAGAGAAACGAGAGACCCGGTCGACATCGATATCAACAATTGCGAAATGTCGTATAGGTGTGTACCGAGTTACAAACTCGTTTGAACTATCGAGTTCGCCTGCACTAGCATTTTCCTTCTCGTTTGGAGAAGCGAGCTCGCACGTAACATTCTACCTTCCATACTTTCTTTGCTAATCACTCAATCCAAATTTAATTAAGAGCTTGATTGCATCGCATGACGATGCAGTCAAGCGGTTACGCGAGTTATCGTGCACGTCGAAACGCTCGGCTTATACTTTTGTTTTTGGCCCGAGAATGATCCACAGATTTAACTGATTTTAGTGCATTTAAAAAAGTGCGAATCTAATTCGTTTTTATCAAACGCAAAATTTTAGATGACGTTATAAGCTTGTCATCGTGATATAACAGATTGAATTTATTATCCGCTCCAGACGTGCTTGAGCTTGTCCCGTTTTGTCATGGTTGATTGAGTTTGACGCGTTTTGCAGCCGGCAGACGAGAATATTATAAAGTATCATAACGAATGTTCTACAAAGATTTAACTGATTTTAGTGAATTTTTAAAAAGTTCGAATCCAATTCATTTGTATCAATCGCAACATTTTAGATCACGTTACCAGTTTGTCATCGTTACATAACAGATTGAATTTATTACACGCCCCAGACGTAACGGTTGATTGAGTCTGAACCGTTTTGCAGTCGCCAAACGAGGATATTATAAAGTATCATAACGAATGATCTACAAAGATTTAACTGATTTTAGTACATTTTTAAAACGTTCGAATCCAATTAATTTTTATCAATCGCAACATTTTAGATCACATCACCAGTTTGTCATCGTTACATAACAGATTGAATTTATTACACGTCCCAGACATGACGGTTGATTGAGTCTGAACCGTTTTGCAGTCGGCAAACGAGGATATCATAAAGTATCATAACGAAATGATGTACAAAGATTTAACTGATTTTAGTGAATTTTCAAAAACTTCGAATCCAATTAATTTATATCAATCGTAAAATTTTTGATCACGTTACCAGTTTGACATCTTTACATAACAGATTGAATTTATTACACGTCCCAGACGTGACCGTTGATTGACTCTGAACTGTTTTGCGGCCGGCAAACGAGGATATTATAAAGTATCATAACGAATGCTCTACAAAGATTTAACTGATTTTAGTGAATTTTAAAAAACTTCGAATCCAATTAATTTATATCAATCGCAACATTTTACCACGATATTATAAAGCATCATAACAAATGTTCTACAAAGATTTAACTGACTTTAGTGAATTTTCAAAAAGTTCGAATCCAATTAATTTGTATCAATCGCAACATTTTAGATCACGTTACCAGTTCGCCATCGTTACATAACAGATTGAATTTATTATACACCCCAGACGTGACCGTTGATTGAGTTTGAACTGTTATGCAGCCGGCGGACGTTTCGTCACTCGTGAAAATTCATCCCTGACATAAACTGCGATGATCGTCACCACGAGGGCGAACCGCGCGATGGCTCGTCACACGCGAGTCCCCCCTTTACCCATGTGGTCCCCGCGTCCACGGGGCCACCGTGGCTTGTTATAACTCCAATAATTATGTTACCAATGCGTCGAAGGACAAAGAGCTCTTGAGCTCCGAGCCTGGATGATGGCTCTCGTACCGAGAGACCAGCGACGACGATGACGACGGCGACGACGAGGAGGAAAGCAGAGATGGTTGTTGCTGCTTTCGCCGTGTAGCCGCCCAGCTGCCGGTAATCCTCCCTTTGTAATTTGCTTCCATGAGCCCCCTGCGCCAATGGCGCGGGGTGCCCCGTTTTTGGGCCCTCGAGTCATCGGAAAAATATAAATCTGCGCAATGGAGAAATCCTGGGAAATCGAGAAAAGTTGCCCTCGTCTAAATTTAAACTCTCCGTACCATTCACGTATGCTTTAGCTCTTTCAATCAAATTTTTATCATTTAAATAACAATACGGTGAAAATTAATATTGCGATATTCTCCATAACATAATTATAGTCAGTTCAAATTTTTACCATTTAAACAACAATACGATGAAAACTAATATTCCGATATTCTCCATAACATATTTATAGTCAGTAGGCTTAAAAACGCAATACCAAAACGTAAACAATTCAGGACATAACTTGCCGAGCATAGCGAAAAAAATTGACAATTTTCAATAATTTTTTTAACAGTCCGTCTTAAAAGACACGCCACTTTCTTTGCAAATAATCCAACCCAACTGCACACTGAAAAAAAAATCGCTTGCGGGCTGCCGAAGAAAAAAATGTTTGTTTCAATTCTTACAATTCCATACGACATGGAAACAACAACAGCAAGAATGTCAAGGTGACATGTTATCGTTTCAATCCAGTATGAAATTGTGCGAATTCAGAGTAAAATTGAAACAACGTTTTTACTTCTTTGGCAGCCCGCAAGCAAATTTTACTTCATTCAATGACATTTTTTTTTCAGTGCGTGAATAATTTTTATCTCGATAAAAAAAACCCCCCTATGAACAATTTCTGCAAGCGGGAAGAGAAAAGTGTCTGCCTCCGCCACTGGAAGGCGGTTGATGTCACCGTGGTCATGCCCTCGTGGATAATAGAGTCCGCGACTTTAATGGACTCGCTAATCCTCTTCCCCGTTTGCTGGTGAGGATCCCGAATATATAGGGTATGACATATATACCTATGTCCGCCGACGTCGGTCCCGTGCGTGTGTGCCGTGGAGGGCACCGAGGTATACCTATCTATCCGAAATAATCGTCCTGGCGTGGCAGGGGGGAGGTGACTACGGCCCGGCAGCGGGGAAGAGCAGCATCAGCCAGTACGGGGGATGAAACGACGAGCCGTTTCGGGCACGAGGAACCAAAGCGGAGAAGCCCGACGGCGCGTAATCGCCGAGCGCGGCTCGCAAACCATAGGGGGATGATGATGGGTGCATGCCACGTCGGGACACCGTGACGCGAAGATACGCCCCTTGTGTGCAACCACTGGTGCGATGATACCTTGATTTCTCAAGTGACGAGTTAGGGCACCCTCCCGCGTATCTGTGCGTGCGAGTGGTTCTCCGCTCGTGCTTCTCTCCGGCTTCTATTGCCAGGGTGATTCCCGCTGGACTTGATTCGCATTTAAACTACACCTCGACCACTCGCTTTTCGCGTACCTGCACTCGAATGGAGTTTGTACCACGTGCTTAATTTTTTTTAAACGTGCGATTGCGTGCGTGTGCACCGTTGCCGCGCAACTCACATGTTTCCGTTTCGAAAAATTCGATAATTGTGCGAGAGAGCTTGCACCCAGAAAAAAAATTTATTTGACGGCCATCGTTTATTAAGTTTAAGTAAAATATTTATTTCATGTAAATAAATATTTATTTTATGTAAATAAATATTTATTTTATGTAAATAAATATTTATTTCATTTAAGTAACTATTTACTTAATTTAAATGAATCTTTATTTACATCAAATAAATATTTTACTTAATTTTAATAAACTGTGACCGACAAATAAATTTTTTTGCTGGGTGTGAGAAAATCCGCTAATGGGGGTCGAGAGTGCCCGATGGATTTGGCGGACTCGCCAGCGAGGATGTGCTCGTAGTTGGTTGTCGACCCCTGCTTAAGTATGGCAATCGACCGAAACGATTTTGTTGGTCTTACCGCGTTCGATCTCAATCGACTGTTGAATTCTACTTCCTTTCGATCCATCAATATCGAGTTGACAGAATGAGGGAAAATGTCCGATCCGGATGTGACGTTTCCCTTAGAAACGAATGAATTTAGGAATATTGAGTATACTGCTTGGAAAGGATCGCGAGATCAATTTTTTTATTACATAAAAAGAATTCTACTTCGAAAAAAAGATGGCATGTGCTCGGGCGCAAACTCGTGTTACTGAAATTGCCCGTCACACACTTTAACCACAAAGGAATTAATCAAAAAAAAAGATTTTCTGACTTATGTTCATGATATACTTATGTACATTACGTACTTATATAAATTCGGTCCAAAGTAGCCACACAGCGCCATCTATAATATAAAAGACTTATGTTCGCTCGCAAAAATCTCCAGAACAAAAAAGGGGTTCAGCTTCATCGAACGGGGGGGGGGGGGGGGGCGTTGACAAACATCCAAACCAACAAACAAACAGTCAGTTTTCCAAACTATATATAATATAGGGGAGAGCGGGGCAAAATGGGGCAACGGGGCAAAACGGGGTTTTTGGGAAAAACTAAATTTTCCAATCATTTTTCGATCGGACAAGGTGGCAAAACTGGGCAGAAAAAAGCCTGATGTATCCGATAGGGCGAATTCGGGTATCCAAAAATTATTGAAAAATGACGTTTTGCCCAAAAACCCGTATTGCCCCGTTGCCCCATTTTGCCCCGCTCTACCATATAATATATAAGATAAAATTCGGATACATGGAGTTTTTCCAACTTTGTTTCTGGTTGGCGGAAATGAGTTTGGCGTACATACAAGTAAAATAAAATACACTACCGCATTGATACCCGTCAAAAGACTACGCTCGGACAGGCTTTTCGTCCACCTGCGCCACTTACGTACCACAGCTGTACAAGCGGAGCGTCGCACACGCACGTACGGTGCATGGCCTCGAAGAATTGGAGTGCGTACAAGTCGAGTCGACCCCCTTGCAGACAGAGCAGGCCCGCGTGAAAGTAACACTATTCCGTCGAAACAATCCAGGAAACGAAGTGTAGCCCCCTCTCGATCATATCGTCGAATCCCAACTAAACGAGCTCGTTCAGATTTTGTAATTTCTTTAATTTTTAAAGTTAATTAACAGAACGATTTACATAACTTACATTCCAAATTGTCTTAAGCAACATAATCGTTGATTCACAAAAATCGGTAACTGCGCAGAAAAACTTACATCAAAGTTAATCCTAAATCTCTACAATCGGCGGGTGAAAACTTTCGGCGAGTCGTACAAAGTGTGCGAAAGTGACGAGTTACGGGAAGCGATAGGCGACGCGCTCTTGCGAGAAAAATTGAAAAACTATGATAAACACGAGCGAAATATCGTTGAAAGCGTAGAGTTATTAATTTCTAGGAGCAAAACAAAAAATCAAAGAAACATGTAATCGACGAAAAAGTGGCAACTCTCGAATTCACGATAGCGACAGTAAAAAGAAGAACGTATACGTCTATGTTATACAGTAGTGTCGAGATTCGACGTTTTTTGACATTTTTTTTGAGGAACTGCAATTGTGTCTATCCCTGATGTTGATACTGTTGCTGATTGTACTGAGACTGTCCCTGGGGCTGATACTGCTGCTGTTGTCCCCGAGGCTGATACTGCGCCGCCACAGCTGCAGCCTGATTCCTGTACGTTGGCTGCTGGGGCGCATTTCCGTACTGCACATTGGGCCTGTAGCTTCCGATCGCCTGGGCCTGGGACTGAACCTGGGGCTCGGCGTGCTGTGGCGAACCGAGACTCGGCGGCGGTTGCGACGGTATCGGAACGACAGGACTGCGCTGCTGCTGGAGCTGCAGCAGCTGCTTTATCTGCGACGGTGCCTGAGAGTACGGCCTGTACTGATACTGGGGCTCCTGTGGGGCTTGCGTCCGCTGAGCGCCGTGCGGAACTTGTCTTCGTACACGGATGGAGCCTAAAAAAAATATAATAAATATATTTTTTATTTTCTGCTGCCGTGGTCGATTCGATAAATTATTCAACGGCTGCGCTCGACCGTTTCGGCGTTTCCAAGGTTCAAATAAACCGCATCTCCGCCTCTTCGTCTTTTACGTTTCGGACACAGGGATGTTGGCGCTCTTCGGAGACTTTATTTTATATATTTTTATTCTATTTCTATGATATAATAATTGCATTTTCTTAATATAAAAAAAGAATAGTGAAAAAGCAAAGTGTAATTCCTTAAGGATTTGTGCACGAAGGGATCCAATAGGTATAAATATAATCTTACCATTATAAACAATTCTATCGAACATTCGCATTTTTCAAATTACGAATTAAATTCTTGAGCCAGTTTCAATTATTGTCATTTTTTTTAACCTCGACCGTTTCGGCGTTTCGGTGTTCAAATAAAACGCGTCTCCGCCTCTTCGTCTTTTACGTTTTGGACATAGAGATGTTGGCCCTCTTCAGAGACTTTATTTTCTATAATCTTATTCTATTTCTATAATATAATAAATATACATTTTATTAATTTAAAAAAAGAATAGTGAAAAAGCAAAGTGTAATTCCTTAAGAATTTGTGCACGAAGAGATCCAAAAGTTATAAATATAATCCTACGATTATAAACAATTCTATCGAACATTCGCATTTTTGAAATTCCGAATTAAATTCTTGAGCCAGTTTTAATTATTGTCTTTTTTTTTAAAGCACAAACTCTGAGATTGTTTACTCACCGGAGATGCTCTCGCGGAGATCTTGCATGAGCCAGCCGTCACCGTCGAGGATCAACTCGCTCGCGCATATCGGCGCGAGCACACAGAGCAAAATCTGCAAAGAGAATTATACATTTTGGGATTTCGCGTAAAAAAAAAAAAAAAAAAAAATTACCCCGATCCTCTAGCAAGTTGATGGACCGCACACGGACCGAAAAACGGACACGTCCGTTCGGGAACGAAACGGACCGTAAAAAACGACAAAACGGACTGTACATTTTTTGTTGGCATTTGGTCTTTTTTCTGTTGCGGAAACCGAAAAAAGACCGAACGTGTTTTTTTCAAAAAATTTGCTTTGGTCCGTTTTCGGTTCCCACCACCGAAAAATGACCAAGATCGTATTTTTATTCTGTCCTTACATTAAAAACAGAGTTAAAAGCAAAACAACAAATTTTTTTTTTAATTTAGCCAAAAATGTTAATAAAAAACGTTCGGTCCTTGCTCGGTTCCCGTAACCGAAAAAGGACCAATCCAAACGTACGGTCCGTTTTACCGTTCTCGTGGTCCGTTTCGTTCCCCAACGGACGTGTCCGTTTTTCGGCCGGTTTTTCAGTTTTTGTCCCTAAAAGCAGCCGTCCGTCAACTTGCTAGGGTCGTCCGCGATAATCGAGACGCTTTTGGCAGACGCAGGAGCACTTACGAGAAACTTCATGACGGCGTGGCGACACACGTCCGGTACGATCGAGTTTCCACAGTGAATCTGCGAGAACTGGACGGCAGCTTTGCGACGCACATCTATATGGGCGAGCGGGCGGCTTTCATGCATCGTTGGCTTCGAAATTTTTTTAACTCTTCGTCTCCCACCCTCCCCGAGTCGCGTAACTATCCAGGCTCCAGTCCACTCCCGTTCCACGACGGGAAAGGGGAACATGCTCTCCGACAGTGCGCCCCGGGTCCGCGAGTCAGGAAGCGATACGTTTTGATAAAAATCCGTAACGCGCTCCGTGCGGTAAAGCGACTGTACACGCTCGGCCCGCGAGTGCGCCAGAGATCGAATTTCTGTGCAAAAGTGCACGGGTTTTCTTGTAAATTTCCAGCGTTACACATTACACACTGCGAAATAGTGAAAGACCCGCGCTCTCGCGATCGACCATTAGCATATACAGTACATATTATATACGTTACATTTACCATTGGAAACAAGATACCGCAGCGTTCATGCACCTAAGAATGCCGCTACTGGACCAGAGAACTGTCGAACACGATCTCTTCGACTTTTTTTTTTTTTTCTGTTCGCCGACACGCCCAGTTGTACAGGAAACCGATCTCGGTCACGCTCGGTTTAGTTTCTTCCGTGATTCAAAATATATATATATACATATATATGTATACATATTATATATTTAGATATACAAATGTGTATGTAAGAAGTTAGCAACACACAGTGCGTTCCACCCGCAAGCAAACACCACGAACTCAAATCAAATTAATATCAGATATATACTTATACTTTTTTTTTATTTGTTTTTTTTTAGGAAATATGTTTATTAGACAACGTACAAAATATAAAAAATAAACTTTCCTCTTTCGAAGTATCACATTGAATGCGTACGACGCCTGTTTTTTTTTTTTGTATAATAGTCGCTAAGCTCTAGCGGTCTAAGAAATACTATGTGGGGGAGGGGGTTGATAAATGATAAATCGAGATGTTAGAAGCACTGAGGCGCCGAGCCCCGCTCATTAGCTCGTTCTTCGTCTCGTTCTGTCTTCTCTCGTCGATCTCCGTCGCGTTGAAGTGTCGTTTGAGAAGCATTTTTTTTTCTCGCGTAATTTCCGTTAACGTGCGACCGATAGCGGAAGTTTCGATCAACTTCGCCGAATCATTTTTTTTTCTTTTTAGGAAAATAATTTTTCATTACTCGGTGCGGAAATCGACACTTTTCCGCCCGCTTCGCGTGCGTAAAACCGCAATTTTCGAACCTTGTGATGAAAAATTTCGTACATCCCTCGTGCGAAACACTTTTTCTAACTCGTGTGATTACAGCACTCGCCATCGGCTTGTGCTGCAAACTCACACTCGTTAGAAAAACGTTTTTCGCCCTCGTGGAATAATGTAGGGGAGACCGGGGCAAGATGGGCCCCCTAAACAAATAATGCGGGTACAATGCTGCCGAAAGTATAATCTACTATTTGTCACCCAACAATGATATTTTCATAGGTTTTATAACCGGTCCCAAAAAGAACTTTTTCTGGGGCGAAACGGGCTACCCGTAATTTTTTTTTAGGTACCCCATTTTGCCCCGCTTCCCTATTTTGCGTTTTCCTGCTTCTGCCATTGTCCACGAAAGGTTTTTATTTTTTCCTTCCCGGTTTTCATGTTTTTAAATAATTTTGGGGTGGCCCATTACGCCCCGGGTCGGACCGATTTTTCACTAACCCATCTTGCCCCGGGGGCCCATCTTGCCCCGGTTTTCCCTACTGTTTCAAATCCAAGGCCATCCGATGGATGAAAAATAAGGTTTTCACCTAGGCTTAATATTGCTTCTCGGTAACGGGACGAATGCCACCTTGGCCTTGACCGTAAGCTGCTTGGCCTTGACCCTGTGGCTGTTGACCCTGATGATACTGCGGCGCGGCTGGCTGGGCAGCTTCGACGGGTTGAGGAACGTAGGGCTTGTCGGGGCGATAGATTATCTGATTAGCGATTATGTTGTAAGGGGTCTGCGACTGAAATTGCAAGAGTTTCTGAATTGGAGCCGGAACGTTGGTGGAGTACTGGGGTTGCGGTTCCACCGGTGGTTGCGATATCCTCTGGTACTGAGGCTGTTGCTGTTGCTGTTGGGGATGCTGCTGATGCTGAGGAGCTTGACGCTTTTGTCTGGGAGCACCGTGACCTTCCTGCTGATACTGCGGTCGGTACTGACTTGGCGCTGGTTCGGCTTGACCGCCATGCTGGCCTTGAGCCGCTGCCAGATTCTCATACCTTGGATCAAAAAAAAAAAATCATTCCTCATCGTAGGCCAGCTATCAATTTGTTTGATGAGGTCCTGAGATCAAGGGTAAAAATCAGTTTTTCCGTCACGTTCGTTGGAAAGTCTGATTACTGACTGAAGCGATAGATTACCTGCATTTTTCGGGAATTCTATTGACACACGGTATCTGAGTCTGGAATTTTAACAGTTGCTGCAACTGAGATGGTAGATTCGTTCGGTAGTGAAGCTGCATGTTCGGAGTTGGTTGAGAAATCGGATATCAATGAAAAAAAATAAATCCTCGGATCAAGGATAAAAATCAGTTTTTCTGTCACGTCCGTTTGAAAGTCTGATTACCTGACTGAAGCGATAGATTACCTGCATTTTTCGGGAATTCTATTGACATACCGTATCTGAGCCTGGAATTTTAACAGTTGCTGCAACTGAGATGGTAGATTCGTTCGGTAGTGAATGCATGTTCGGAGTTGGTTGAGAAATCGGATATCAATTATAAAAATTAAATCCTCGGTTCAAGGATAAAAATCAGTTTTTCCGTCACGTTCGTTTGAGACCCTGATTACCTGACTGAAGCGATAGATTACCTGCATTTTTCGGGAAAGCTATTGACACACGGTATGTGAGTCTGGAATTTTAACAGTTGCTGCAACTGAGATGGTAGATTCGTCCAGTTGTAAAGCTGCATGTTCGGAGTTGGTTGAGAAATCGGATATCAATTAAAAAAAAAAATCCTTAGATCAAGGATAAACATCAGTTTTCTCTATCACGTTCGTTTGAAAGCCTGATTACCTGTCCGAAACTATAGATTAATTAAAACTGGAATTTCAAGAGCTGCTGCAACTGGGACGGAAGATTCATCCCGTACTGAATCTGAACCTCCGGAAGTGATTGCGAGATCGGTTATCAATTTTTTAAATTAAGAAGATCCTCAGATCAAGGATAAAAATCAGTTCCGCCGTCACGTTTGTTCCAAAGTCTGATTACCTGTCCGAAGCCATAAATTACCTGAATTTTTCGGGAATACTATTGACATATGGTATCTGAGCCTGGAATTTCAAGAGCTGCTGCAACTGAGACGGAAGATTCGTCGAGTAGTGAGGCTGAGACTCCGGAGGTGGTTGGGAGATCCTCTGGTACTGAGGCTGTTGTCTGGCCGGTTGTTGCGGCTGTTGGTGCTGCTGCTGCTGTTGGGGATGTTGGCGATATTGACGAATCTGAGACTGTTCATGCTGAGGAGCCTGTCTCTTCTGTCTATGTCCGGCCTCTTGAGGCTTTCGAGCCGGTTGGGCGGCTTGTTGATGCTGGTACTGGGAAGTGAATTCTTGTTGCTGCGCTTGAGCCGCAGCCAAAGCGTCGTATCTGTCGCGAGAATTGTCCAGTTGAAGCTTCGATATTCCGATAAAGGTAGGGTAAAACTGGTGAATATGGCCCACCTCGATTAAGGAAGGCGTCTCGCTGCGCGCTGACTTCGCATAAGTTCGACAACAATAAGAGAAAATTGCAAGTATTTCTTGATGGTGTAAAAATCTGAAAAAATCATGTACACTAAAGGTACTGAGAAGATTAATTTTGCATAATAATAATTGCAAAATGTTATTAACAAATTC
>JAPYZC010001615.1:4471-42623 GCA_030522665.1 Ichneumoninae sp. A BG-2022a | reverse complement strand
TTTCGATGTTTTGGAACATTCTGAACACGTTTTCATTAAAATCTCGAAAATTTTTTTTTTCACCATCACAAAGCTTCCTCTATGAGGAAGCAAAAATACTTGATACTTTAACTACTTGTGATACTTTGTACTGGAAGTATTTTTTGGTACTTTGCACAACTATGCAACAACCAATATCCGTCCGAATTACGATACGTTTAATTTTGTACAAAAATTGCAAAGATATAAAAAAACAACCGAATCCCAATTTCAGTAAAGTGATCGATTCTCTGATGCAGTACTGTTTTGGTCGCGTATGGGTTGTATTGGTGGGTTGCATAGCGACGGAAAACAACGGGGTAGCTTTTCGATTATCGTGCGTTGGCCGGACGCGCTAGAGATGTATTCGTTATTGCGTTTTGAATTAATCGAAGTAAGTGGCGAAGTAATTCGTCGCAGGGATGTCTTCGTTACTCCGATTTGAAATAATCGAAGTAAGTGGCGAAGTAGTCAAGACCGCGGCAAAATGGCATAGCGGGGCAAACGAGACAGTGAGGGCAAAACTCAATTTTCCAATGAGTTTTGGATGCCCCATTTTGTCCCGACGATATATCCGGATTTTCAAACCCGTTTTGCCCCACGTACCACCATCGCCACCATCCAAAAGTCATCGGGAGATTGCGTTTTGTCTTATTATCCCGTTTTGCCCCGCTGTGCCATTTTTCCCCGCTCTTCCCTAATTCGTTGCAGAGATGCATTCGTTACTGCGATTTGAACTAATCGAAGTAAATGGCGAAGTAATTCGTTGTAGAAATGTATTCGTTACAGCGATCTGAATTAATCGAAGTGGCTAGAATATTAATAATCGAATATTGTTATTGTTAATATTTGTGTTACCATTATTTTTTCTTTTGCCATATTGTGTGCCTATACAATGATGATTGTAATTTTGTTTTTTAATTAGCCTTACGCAACTTTCATATCGGATCGAGTATCTTCTCGATTCGAGTTTGCAGTCGCGTTGGCAATGAAAAACGATATCATCGAGACCGGCGCGGCTCAGATAACGTGCGCAGATATACGCGCGTAAAAGCTTTTGGTACAAGTGCGTGGTAACGAAAATAGCACGTTGGCTTTGACCTCGGCACAATTGCAAGAGCAGGTTCGACGAGTCTCTGTCGAGCTCGAGTTGTCGCACTGTTGCTGTGCGAATGATTGCGCAATCGCATTCAAAAGCTCCGATAGGTTTAATTCTCATCTCCGATAAAAATATTAAAATCATCATCGTATGTTTGGTCTTCGAAAAAAAATTTCTTTAACTAAAAATAAAACTCTTATTTTGATTTTCTAAAGGTGGGTCGTAATTTTTTCTCATCCGGCCGATTTCACGCCTGTTTGCACGACCGAGCTCGGACGCATAGCCGTTCATCAGCCTCACTTCCATAAGAGGAATGTCAAGCTTCTCGCTCATTCCGTCGACAAGCTGAAGGATCACGTTGACTGGGTCAACGTAAGTCAATAATCCACATAAATATAGAGAGCGAAAAACAAAAATAGTCTCCAAATTGCATAAACGGTAAAACTTGTTTTGTTCCCCAACTCTTTCAGGACATAAAATCCTACTGCCAAGACATTCCCGGGGCATTCCCGTATCCCATTATCGCGGATGACGACCGAAGCTTGGCAGTGAAGCTCGACATGATCGACGAGGCGAGCAAGGACGATCCTGCTCACGCGGTTACAGTTCGTTCTCTGTACATCGTCAGTCCCGACCATCGTCTGCGTCTTAGCATGCAATATCCCACTTCTACCGGACGCAATGTCGAGTGAGTTTTTCAAGGTCGACCGTTTAAGGTGAGGTGAGACTGCACAGTAAAAAAGGTATCAACGTTTCTTGTCCACAAACGTCCAATTCGTTTCATGTTAATTTTACAAAAAATCTGCTCAATTTAACAAAAAAATCTTGTCCATTTTACAAAAAAATCTTGTTCATTTTGCTAAAATGTCTGTCAATTTTACGAATATTTTTGGTGAAATTAACAACTAAATAATTGTGGACGTTTGTGGACACAAAGGTTTGTTAAATGTACGAATCTGTTTTACTGTGTATGCAGGCTCAAAGCTAAACTTGCCATGAAAACAATCTCGGTCATAGTTGATCTTAGGAATAAAAGACAAGAACGTCGCCCAGCAGGATTTGTAAACTGAGGGCGATGTTTTTGTCTTTTAACCCCAAAAACAGTTTTTGTCACCTCATCTTAACGCGCCGCCTCGATCCCCTACGGAGTATCTGTACTGTACCATCTGTACGTCCGAGGCACAGACCGGTCCTAGCGGCGAAATCGGGCATTACAAACGAAAACATCAAGAGCGAAAGAGAAATATAAATACAATATTTTTTATACTCAGCTACGCCCGATCTCGCCGCTTGGACAGTAATGTCATCGCTGTTGAAAAGAATCCTAAATATGATGTACCGGACTGAACGTTTTTATGTGAAAACTGATATACTCAATTCAATGTACAATTGTGATGAAAAATTTATATACTTTTATAGTGAAATGAAAGCCAATTATTCATAGTAAAGTGTTGCTAAAATTTTTAGTACACTCTACATTATTTTCTCATCGCAATTGTAGAAGAAATTTAATATACCAGTTTATACATGCAATCTTCCAGTCCCAGTACATTAAATTCTATAGGATGTTTTTTTTTACAGTGGAGCATAGAAGATAACTTTGATATCACGGTTTTTGTTTTTTTCTTTCATTGCAGTGAAATTTTGCGCGTAATCGACTCCCTGCAGCTCGTGGATCGCAAGCCCCAGATCGCTACTCCCGCCAACTGGGTTGTGAGTATTACGAATATAATATCAATACGATGAATAGCGTACATTGATTTTAAAAAATGTAAATTTAATGTAACGAATTGAAAGTTTTTATGCAAAAACTGGTACCATAAATGTAATGAATAATCGTGATGAAAAATCAATATACTTTCTCAGTGAGATTAAAGCAAGGTTTCTATAATAAAATTAAAGTATATTATTAAAATTTAAGTATTTTTTAAGTTTTCAAAACTAAACTGTACATTAATTTTTCATCACAGTAGCTTATTAAATTTGTGCATAAAGACTTCCAGTGCCAGTACATTAATTTTCATACGTTTTTGACAGTGTAAAAATGTATACGGCATAGAATCTTTTTTTTTAAAACTATTCAATGATTATCCTTTGCAGCCCGGTGAGAAAGTTATGATTCTACCGACAGTAAAAGACGAGGAACTCGCCACTCTCTTCCCCGGCGGTGTGGACAAAGTTCTCATGCCTTCTGGAAAGGTTTACGTCCGCACTACGACCGACTACTGATCTCGCTATATTTTTTATTATTCGCGATCGATAACTTATTCGGTCCGTCGATACCTTCATCAATCGTCTTGTCGTGTTGTATAATTTAATGTCTTTGTAAGAATAAAAAATTGAATAAACATATACGAATATTAACGGAGTTTATGTTGATCCAATGGGAGATGTTGATATACTCACGATGTTGACTGGTAATTTGTGCCCCGGCAGATATTTAACGTTCTCGTGCTGCTCGTTTATTATCTCCGTTAGCTTCTTGCCGTTTATCATCTCCTCGAAGACGTACATGGTAACGCGCTCCTCGAATTTGTCGTTGAACTTTACGGCATTGGCGCCGATAAGCTTTGCGATAGCTGAACCCCTGTGCAAAAACGAGAGTACGCGATTTATCGGGCACCAATAAAACCACCTGAATCAGCTCATACGTGGTGACCGTTTTTCTCCAGAAAAAAATTCCCTGACCAATTAAAAATTGTCCCTAACCAAATTTCTAACGACGTCTATATAAAAAAAAATTAAGGATGCAAATGAAAATGCCTAATTATTGTATTAATATTCAATTCGATTTTTTTTTTTTTCAAAATGTTCCCATTTTTTTTGAGGCTCCTTTTTATTACTTACACTTACTTTATTACTTTTTACTACTTTTTTATGTACTTTTTATTTATTTATAGATGGTTCAGGAATTTCTTCAAGGAATTTACTTTCTCGTTGACCAATTTTGAAATTCCCCGACTTTTCTCTGATTTCCTGACTAAGATTTTTTTTTCCCTGACCGCGGTCACCATGTCAGAGTTTCGGATTCGCAAAAAACATGCCATTGCTTTTTTAAAAGATTTATCTACGGTTTTTCTTTGCGAATGAGATTTTTGGAATTTTCATAACGAGGCTTTTCTTTCAGCGATGGGTGATTTGCATTGACTGTCGAAACGTCGACGCGTGCAACATGCCTTATTTTTTTCCTGCATCATTCTACCAGCTCGACCATCTGCTGAACATTCCCGATGTACTTATTGCTATTCTAGCTAAGCTCGTTTGTGTATACCATGGAGTGACTCATCGTTGTTTACCGATGGGAGCACCAATGGTTTATTCATTTATTATAATGTAACTTGTTCGAGCGAGAAGTGTACATTGAAACGTGCCGCGATATTCGATTTACGCATCGATGTTAATTTTTTTTCGTAAGACTGAGTTTAACAGACATTTTTTCTTTTTATGCACAGTACATCTCTAATCTTTTCTGCGAAGACCGGAAAAGTTGCCTCGTTTTAGATGTCACCTTGGTCCAATACTCGTGTATACTTATCTCCTCTCTTCGCGTGCCAAACTCTTGAGAGATCGTTTGGTTCTGCAACTTTTATTATGCGAGACTTTTTTGCCCTATATCTTTTCGCATAATTACTTTTAGAAAGAATTTGAATGAACGGCTCGATTCATCAGGATCGAAGAAATTATTACATAAATCTTTAATGCGTGTGGAATAATATTTACCAGTTTCCACTTCCCACGATGCATACCCTCTGCTTTGGTGCCGCCATTGTGTATTATTTTATTTTATATTCCTCTTCTTCTGTTCGTAAAGTGTGCGATTAATAACGAGATCGTGACTCGACACTGACACTTCGGATGGTTTTGTCTATCTCGTTATCGGCGAGCACACGAGACAAATGTGGGTATGCACCTCTTATCGATATTTACCTTCAGTGACCGATTTCGATCGACTGACTTGACCGACTGACTGACTAACTTCAGCTCCACCATTGACCTTAGAGCAAAGAATTGTCGTAGCGTTTTGCACGCATTTTCGTCACTCCTCTCACGATAGTATGCTCTCTCGCGCAAGTCTTGGATTATCGCCAGACTAAAACTAAACCTTCGGCCGATGCGAGGAAAGCTTAGCCAGCGCTTTATAACACGTTAATTTTAGAATGACTATGATAATAGAGACAATGCCGGTGCATAGATGACCAAAGCACTGTTACATAGAGGGATAGATATTTTTTAAAAATAATTAATCCGATAAGGCGGACCGTGGTAACATTTAGCGACCGAAGACAAATGTATGAACTCGATTGACGCTAAAATTGTGATGCATGTGGTACGAAGTTTTTTTTATGCTGTATGAACATGTGAAAATTTCCTATAGCTAGTAATTTTTTTTCGAAGATTAACGTATTTATATATATAAAAAAAATTATCTTAAAGCACCGTACAAAAAGAAACCACGATATTTTACACGCGAATATTAAATACAGATTGCCGTGATGAAGGCAAGCCCTCGAAAAGGCTCGAACGTATACAAATTTTGAGATATTCTTCTCAAAACTTTCGCTAGTCCTCTTCGGATTACAATAATCCTGCGATTCCAGAGACTCTTCAGAGATGACACATCGGTGACGATAGCTGTGCGTACGTGAAGCTATCGTTGTCGTCCCTAAATATGAATTTTAATTATATATTACACAACATATTATAAAAAAAGGAAACACACAACTAAACAAACAATGGATATGCAAGCTACGTTCGAGGAGCAGAATTTGGATGTATCAAGGAAACTAGCGAGACCCTCGTGAAGCATACGCATCGATTAACAGACGATATTCATTTAATATATTTATCACTATAGATACAATGATTTCTTCAATTCGACAACAGCTCGTAACAATTCAGTTTTTTTCTCTTCCGTGCTTTTTTTCATTTAAAATGCACTTATAATAGTTCTATAATACAATAATATTTAGTCAACAATTTAGAAGGCATAAAGTTCTCTAGAAAACAAAAAATAACGATCTATTAACATAAAAATGCAATGAATCCTGTAAAGGACTTTAATTTCGATGACTGTCTGTTTGGCTACTGCAACATGCGCGATAATACCGGCGTTATTCCGTATTGGTAGAATATTGGGCTATTATTGATGAATCGCGGCACACTTCGAAATTTCTTCGAGAACCGAATAGATGGTATATTTACATTGAACCGGAAGAAATATTTATTAATCGCTGAATCCGATTAATAATCGAGGGGCCGGAACTGTGTACACCGTTATATCGCAGCTAAATTGTTCGTAGCGATATTAAAAGACGCGGCAGCGTCTTGATGTCAAGTAAATAAAACAAAAATTAAGAAGTGTTTCGTATTTCGTCAGAATAAAAGTGCCGAGAGTGATTATGTCGGTACAAGCGATTCCTTCCTTCGTTCGAACCAAATATATACATGCAGTATATCAAATATACTTTGCACAGATATTTCATTTAATGTTTCGCGATTGGTCAACAAACTCGATATTCAATTTATACATAACACTCGGTCCATGACGTACTTTTTACTGCAAGGATATAATAAGTATCCAGGCATATACCCATTACATATTTACATACCCCGCCCTAGCCCGCGTGGAACGCTATTTTTTTAATTTGTGATTATGCTCGTAACGTTATCGACATCTTATTTTCATTAATCTGGCAACTGTGGAAATAGGTTTCACGGCATACAGGATAATTTAACTATTTTTCTTTACTCTGTTATTTTTGTTGTGTTGTGGATTCAGCTTACATGTGTTCCGGATGGCTTCGAATGCAGTCGATCATATCTTCGGGCTTGAGTTCGCCTATACAGATTCGGTGTATCGCCGTGAACAGAGGAAATGTGTTCTCCATTTTTTTCAGCTTCAGCATGTAATTTACCTCTTCGGCGGTAAAAGGGCCCTGAAGCTTCTGGCCGTTGAGCATTTCCTTCTCCAGTTCCGCGATAGTCTGGAATTTAACGAGATTATAATCCATTAAACAAAATCTTGTGAATTCATTGATTTTTTTTCCTACCGCAAAACGCCGTAAAATCTACAGTTTAGCAACCTTGCTTCTACATTCAGTAAATTCCGGTTGTTTCGCGACCGCAAAACAACCGCGGTTCTACCATCGTTGATTTTTTTTCAATTAGGGCTGCAGTAAGCGAGAACAAACCATGATTCCACCATCGCTGAATTTTGTTTGCACAATTCTGTTTTTTGTATCCGCTACCGCTGATTTTTTAAGTAATATAATTTATCGTTGAGCGATAGATTTTACGGTGGAACGCGATTGGTAACTTTACGGTCGAAAAACTGTTTCAGCCGCGGTTGCCTAAGCCGAGCAGGGGTTCGACGATTTGTTGAGCTAATTTTTTATTGTACCTTGCCAGTCCTGACGAAAGCTTCGGAAACTTTGCGATTTCTTCCACCGTAACAGGTAGTTATGAGATCGGCTACGCCACAGCTCTCGAAGAAAGTACCGAGCTTGCCACCGGGGAAAAATACGTCGACGAATTTAATCATCTCCATGAGACCCAACCTGATTACCGCCGCTTTCGTATTGTCGCCCAGCCCGAGACCGTCCACGAAACCAGCACCACATGCTACGATATTCTGTAACAAAATAAATTTAAAAAATACGGATTACAAATAATACAGACTCTATAATATGAACCTATATGAAGGAAATTCTGCTAGTTTGCCCTTCAATAAAACATAAACGACAAAGACGTAAGGGATTACAGTTTATTGGTGCAGATTATCCGATAAATTATGGTAGATAAAAACACAGATCGATAGATACCTTGAGAGCACCGCAGCACTCGACCGAGTCGGCGTCGTCAACGACGACCACTCTGAAGAACGGAGTTTGGATGATATCCCTGAGAATCAGAGCCTTAGCTTTGTCCTTGCAACCTTAAAATATCAAAGTACAATCGTTATTACAGTTTCTAAAATTATCTCGAATATTGATTATTGGATTTTAAAATTATCTCGAATATTAATTATTAGTTTCGAAAATTATTCGAAGTATCGCCGAAAAAATTCTAAATCGTTAAATTAATTTCTGTTTTCAAGAGCTGCAGTTTAAAAATGAATTGTCAAAAAATTACCGATTTTATGACTTTTTATTTTTTGGATGCCATTAACATGATTACCTATAGTGGTCTCGCAGAACATTTCATCGGCGACTTCGGCGGCAAGATTAGCACCCATCAGCACGGAAACAGGAATGTGCAGTTTCTCGGTGATAATGTGGGAGATAAGTTCGATACCGCCACCCTCTTTCTTGTCGAAACCTTTGACGAGTGAAAGACCGACGGCCGTTGGTTTTATGTTTCCCAGCAGCGTCTTGCATATCCGTTGGATAAATTGATGTGGCACGACGAATATGAGAATATCAGCGTCTTTCGCGGCTTCAACTACGTCCGGCACAGCAACCTGTAACGAGAACGATGTACTCATTTAATTTTTAAGAAAATAATCAACGAATTCAAAAGGATTCATCTGCTTTGACAAAACTTCCCGACTGAAGCGCGAAAAAATCCAAGTGCCTATCGTGTTCAACGAGAAAAAAAGGTGCACAGTAATTTACACATGGCTTCCTCATTTATTACAATTTTACACATAGCTTTCTTTGCGAGAAAGTTCGTTGATCGATTTGGCTTCCTCATAGAGGAAGCCAAAGTTGTAATAGATGAGGAAGCCACGTGCAAATTACTTTGCACCGTTTTCCTAATAGTCAAAAATGTTGATATCTCATAAAATTGAAGCGGTCAATATTTACCGCAATATTTATTGAAGAAAATCGCTAACTGAAATTTGCGTGATCCTTCGTTTTGAGGCTATTTTTAATCCAGCCTTCACGCCTGATTACAAATCTGCATCTAATTTTCCTCTGAGTGTAATATTTGATTCAGAAACTTGTGTCGGACGTAAACAATTTTTTTTTCGAGAACTTAAACAATTTCGAAATTCAAAAAAAAAAAAAAAAAAAAAACAAAAAAAAAAAAAAAAAAAAAAACAAAAATAAAAAAAAAAAAAAAAAAAAAAAAAAAAAAAAAAAAAAAAAAAAAAAAAAAAAAAACTCAAAATTTCATAAAATTTAACCGCTTGGCCAAATTCAATACCAGAGGTGTTTGATGAGAATATTATATTTGTATTCAGTCTTAGCGATGTGAGCACTCTACTAGTGTACCAAATTTCGGAAACGGCTGTCTGAAGCCGTTTCCGAGTTATATAGCCGTTTTAGACTATGCAAATCTGTCACACACACAAACACAGGACACATACATGCGGATACCAGCTAAAAATCCCGTCTCTCGACTCTTTTAAACGATTTTAAGGCGTTACCCTACTGTGAAATTATAAACAAAAAATACGACTTTAAAAAATTGTTTGAACCGTTAAGATTAATATGCAGAAGGTTTCGTGAAGATATTCAAAGTACTTTTTGAATTATAGCATTTCGAGCGGAGTAGAAATTTGACCCGCCGGTAAACAACCGAACTAAGTCCGTTCGGCAACGCGAAACAGAAGCCCGATTTTAGCCAAAAGTATCTAGAGATGCCAAAGCGTGTCGATAAACATTTTTTCAACAGCTGTATTCAGTTTACTTTTGAACGTGCCGCAGTACAGATTACTTATAGTTGTCATCGAATCGTACATTGTAGCAGACATTGTTCAATGAAGGCTACACAAGTTTTCTTCAAATCATCTATATAATGAATTTGGTAATAGGACCAAATGTCGCTGTAATGTGCGAAAACGTAGATAACATGTGAATTTCAGTCGGCGAGGCTCAAACTGTTGAGGCCTCAAGAGAAAGCCGAATCGAGCGAAGAACGAGGCGATCAGACCACGAAGAAGGTCTACGTGCTGAGGAACGTCCACTGTACGATGCAGGAATGGCAGGTTAACGGTAAGACATTAAAATTGATAATTTTACTAAAAAAACTAGTGCTCAAACTTTCAACGCGTTTTTCTCGAAAGTATGTTTTTGAAATCAGTGAACTCGATACCTCAAGCTGAAATGAATGAATCGACTTGAAAATTGGTACACATGTTCAGAGCACTAGTACTTTTGGAATGATGGATGATTTTGTTAATATTAATGATACGGATTTTTATGCCGAAAAAGGACAAAAAAATGCAGTCATTGTTTTTTCGTAAGCTAGTAGGAATAAAAAACGTCCGTGATTCCGCAGCTGATACAATGCAGTTAATGAGCATATTTTGTTTTTGTTTCAGACCATCCATATTTGCAAAATCATGTTAACCGACTTACCGCGCACGAAAAAGCATCATCAGAAGTTTTGTAACATATCAAAATATTCATATTTTTGAATAACATTCTTAACATTAAGATGTATATAAATATATCATATTGTAAGTATATAAATATAATATGGGAAGATTCTGCGACATATATACGCTGTTCAAGATGATAAATGGACTACTCAGCTGCTCTTCATTATTGTCCAAAATATGTGGAAACGCGCCTCCACGAATGATTCGTGACTCGAGAAACTTTATAACACCCCAATTGCTATATGAATTTGGAGCGAGATCAGCCGTAGCCAGGCTTACACGACAGGCATTTTGAATGAATGTTATCAAATTTCAAATTTCTAATACTTATATGTGTGAATTTAATACGTACTTATATTGAAAGTTTCAAATTATGAAGACTATCTGAATGTGTAAAAGGGCCGTTGATAAATAAATAAATAAATATATTTAAAAATTAATAATATTACATTTATAGTTTTTGTGAAATTAATTTCCAAAAGTTAGCGTGTGAACACACTGACGGTAGGATAACGCCTTAAGTACTGTAACGGCTTCAGCCTCTTTCGCACCAATATAATTTTCATTGTAATATTATTTATTTTCACTGCGTTTTAATACGCAGTAGCCCTGCCGGTTATCTGCATCCGGCCTCGCGGCTTAGAGCCGTGAGAAGGGCCTTATCGCGAGTGTCGCGACTTCGTTGCGGGGTCCGAGGCCCTTCGCTTGCGACTAATAAAACCTACAATTATATTATACATCTCGAACATCCAATCAATCATTCATCACCCACAACCGACCATCCGTCACGGTACTCTGATATTAAAATCTCGAAATTTGTTGTTGTCTTTTTATTTGCGAAAACAGCCTCATCTATGAGGAAACAAAAAATAAACAAGATGACACAGTGAACACATTTTATTACGGCAATGTGACATGGAAGTTACATGTAATGTAACAATGTTATTCTTGTGACATATAGCGGATATATAACATGGAAGTAATATGTAATGTATCATTTGTTATGTGCAGATGACGTAACTGTTATACGTCGGAGTCACATTGCAGTTATGTATAAAAAAATCGTGTAACCATTCCATATTCTCTCAACTCCAAAATAGCCGAATGTCTTCAAGTCGCTGTCCACAAGTCCTAGGATCCTCAGTTCTTATCTCGCCGATAGTACGCAAATTATGATAGTTTTTTCTGAGATGTATTTATTCCTATCGATAGAGTAAATTCGTTTAACGCGAATAAAGATGCTGATTTAAGTACAGAATCAGCGATAATGTTTACTAAAAAAAAATTGTCTGCCACGTTCTTAACCCATCACTGTCAGAGAAACGTATTTCTGTAAGGTAAAAGTGGTAAATATGGCCCCGACAGTGAAGAGGTTATATAACAACGATGTAACATGTAATATCACAGTGCTAAATTGCTGAGTCGGAAATGGCAACTTAAATGTAATTTACATGTAACAGTCTGCTAATAACATCTGTTATTTTCAGTTACATTACTGTTACATTGCTGCTACATTACTCGGCGTACTGGGGAGGCATATGACGGGGTTTCGAAAACATGTTTACGGAGAATTATATATAGAACGATGCGTGTTAATTAACGATAAGAAACCCTGCAAATTGATATTTGCGAATTGTTTCCTCTTCATTTTCTTTTATTTTTTTAACACAGGGTCGCAACAGGCCGCTCGCTTATTATTCGCCATCATTCGCAAAACTTCCACTATGAAGAGGCAAAAATATAATCAGCAAATTTTTCCCGCTCCATGCTTTGTAAGCAATATTGGACAATTTCATTTGTACCGTTTTTTTATTAACGCACTTTGTAACTATAATATTTTTTATCGGAAAAAAATGTAAATAAAACAACTATTTTAGGTTTAATTTTTTACGCTCCATAGTAAGTCGTGCAAAAACGTGCTTCGAACAATGAGCAAGTAATGCGCGAACTTGTTTGCACCAATACTTTTTTATTAATGTATTGCGAAACGCTAATGTTTAAGAGGGGGTAAAAAATTGAAAGAATTGCCATTAGATTCAATTTTGAAAACGCGTGAGTCGTACCGAACCGTGTTTCCTGCACGCCAATTTGGTCGATGTTACCGGAATGAGCTTTGCCATTCAGTAAGCGCTGATTCAGTCTGATTGTGCGACACTTCGCATACTCGAGAATGATCACGTTCGCGTTGGTTAGAGCGAGAGCTCCGGTATTTTGCGATCATTTGTCGAGAGCGACCTTGGATAGTATGCGCGTCCATCAAGTATCGCTTGACGCGATGAGGTAATACAATTAGTTGAACGAGGGAGAGCACAATCATCGAATTGCTTGAGTGATCGGTCTAAATGCTTTGTTGTTTTTCCTTCCTCATAGAAGAAATTATGTTTTCGTAAAAAAATTTTTTTTTAACTTTCCAGATTTTGGTATCAAAATATCTAAAACAGTCTGAAACGTCGAGAAATATGATTTTTGGCTGGCGTCCGATCGGTGCGTATGCGTGTGCATACGTGTGTGTGTATCACTCCCTTTCGGGACGGGCGACTGCAATTTTGCGGTAATTCAACCGATAAAAAACCGGACGAAAACGTCCAAAAAATAACTGCTAAAAACCGCAAATCGACCGAATGCAGTGCTGGCAAGTGGCGTCGTACGCGTTATTTTCACGGCGTCTCTGAGAGGTCGTTTTGCACATTGCGACCACAAAACTACCGCTATTAAAATCGTTCCAGAATCATTTTAGAGTGTGTGTTTTCCTTACTATAACTGTAAACTTCCAGTTGATAAATCAGTATAAGGGACGTTCTGGTACAGTTGTTTTACTTATTACAACCGCAAAAAAACAGGTCATTAAACCGCTCGAGGAGCATTCCGGTTGTTGTATTCATTATGTAGCGGTTGTAATGAGTACAACAACCCGAAAACTTTTCAAACGATTGTATTACCGGTTATGTTGCGGTTACAATGAGTACAACAACCAGAAAGTTCCTCTAAGGGTTGCATTACCGGTTGTTTTGCAGTTGTAATAAGCACTACAACCACACCAGAAGGCTCCTCGAACACTTAAAATACGGTATACTTCTCGACAACAGTTCATAACAAAACAATACCAAATGGGGTAAATTAGCGGTTAATAGCGGTTATTTTTTCGCCGATCTCAACCGGTCGTTTTTGTGGTCAATTCGCAGTCGCCCGTCCCGACAGGGCTACGTCTTGCAAGCGGCTTTCGGCTAGCTAAGTAAATAATTGATACACAGGTAAAGTGGTCACTTTCCTTTGTTCCGTACAATTTTCATAAAAATTGATGTCTGATTTGAGATGTTTAATTTTTTTTTTAAATGGCATGGATTCTCCGATTTTCGTAAATTTAAAGCTGTAATCTTGAGGGCATGTGATACATATGTATCAATGCTCCGATGGTAACAAATCGCTTTCCCTATTTTCTCCGTGATGGTTGATGCTTCAACCAAAATCAAATTAGGTTTTTGTAGTCAATAGATATAAGTATGAAAACCTAATTTGCTCTTGCTCGTCATATCAATCGTTTTGGAGAAAACATTGAAGGCGATTTGTTACCGACTAAGTCTGTACCACATGCCCTTAAAAGTGCACACAAATCTAATATATCGAGCAAGGATTTTTGGTGTATTGAAATTGGCTGAAATCGATGCAAACAGGCAGATTTTATGAGGTTTTGATTTTTTTTTCAAAATTTACGAAAAATACTCTAATTCGAGTAAACATAACAGTATCGAGCCCAAATTTAGAAGACAAATGGATGGATAAATTTATAAAAGTATTACTACTGGACTATGTTTAACTTTTGGTGAAAATTGGTCTAACCCTTTAAATTTTATAAGATTTATAATGTTTTTTTATTGTCTTGAAAAATTTGTGTTGTACATACGCTACGAGTTTCTGTATGAAATGTCGAGCTGGAGATAAAATTAATTACCGATTTATGATCAGCGGGGAAAGTACGTTAGAGATAATTTTGAAATGTCGAGTTCCGAAAATGTTACTTAAAAAAATTTTATGATAAATTTTGCGATAATCTTCAAGTATAAAAATAGTATATTATAAGCATGGTTTCCTCTATGACGTAGCTAAAATCGGACAACGATAATTCTCATAGAGAAAGCCATTAGCATTTTTATTTCGGCCACGACATTGATCACTGGACTTCGATCAATGACCAACGATGACTTTACGGATACTCGCTCGATGCTCGTGCGGGATTAATAGATTCAAACACCTGCAATGAAATCTTTAAGCTGAGAGTCCAAAGGCCGTCCGGCATATAAAATCAATACGAGAGGCTACTCGCGTCACTGAGGTCGGGAATCCAGAGTGAGATGGCTGGGTCAATTTAGTTGGTGTTTTCCTTGTTACAACTGATCGCCAGACAGGATTACACCAGTGCACAAATCATTCATATTGCGCACACCGACACTAATATTTACCAATTACGTTAATGCTCGTATGCTCAACGAATGAATATTTGCTCGTTCGATCGAGTCTCGAAATAAAACTGCGTTTCCATTAACCTATTTCTGTTTACGTCGGTGAGAGACCGATCACTTGGGAAAAAACTTTTCATCGCGTTCCAAAATAGGATGTGTATGCGTACACGCATAAAATCTGAAAAAATGCATGTATATTAAAGGCATTGAAAATATCCATTTTTCATAATAATAATTCCAAAATGTTATTAATGAATTGATGAAAAAAAAGTGGTTAACAAATTACCCGGTAACCTAATTTTTTTATTACAAAAATGATTCGTTCATTTTTCTGGATACGTATGAATTTTTTTAGATTTTTTAATTTGCTTTAAATTTTGTGTTTTTTCCATAAAAAAATTGAAAGCAATTTTTTTTATCTGAAAAAGTTCATAAGTACTTAAAAAATGAATGAATCATTTTCATTAAAAAAATTACATTGTAGAATTATTATTATACGAAATTAATCTTTTCAGTACCTTTATATGCACGAATTTTTTAAGATTTTTATACCGTCGAGAAGTATTTGCAATTTTAATTCAACCGTATTTTTTTATCAGTGAACCGACTCTCTATCACATGCCCTTAAGTGGACCAAGGAGTATTGAAAAATAAAAATAAATCGATTGTTTTGTGTTGCATATTTGTATTACACGTCGAAAAAATTTTCCGTCAGGTTTGTCATGAGATTCACAAAATTACGGATGGGAGAGCGGCAAATGGAGAGATACAGGCCCGGGTTAACGTAAGCGTGAACTTTGTTCCTGTTTTCGTCAAAATTGTGCTCAATGTGTCAACAGCGGGTGTAGATATCGTGAAATTCTAACTGAAGCTGAAGCAGATAACAGTTTCCAAACGAAATATGAGAGACGATGGAAAATACATAAATACTTTTATTTTGTACCAATAAGTAGCAGATTTTTCCACGATTCCACGATTAATGTCTGAAATTTTCAGACGTGCTCTCTGAATCGTATGCGGAAGCAAAAATATACATGTTTGGTACAATCGACAATGACGGTCATGTTATTAATAATATCAACATTTTAAACATATTTTCATCACTCGGTGCGGAAATGGCCATTTTTCGGCCCGCTTCACGTGCGTAAAAACGCCATTTGCGCACTTTGTGATGAAAAATTGCGTACATCCCTCGTGGGACACACTTTTTCTAACTCGTGTGATTACAGCACGAGCCGAAGGCGAGTTAAAACGTTTTTAAAACGTTAAAAAATTTTAAAGCGTTAAAAAACGTTTTTCGCCCTCTTGGAGTAATATACTAATTTCGTCCTTAGTAGTGTTGTCATATATACTCACCATAAGAAAAAATGTAAAATGTAAGGACAGATGTTTTGTCTTTGTTATAAATAAGTCTGAAGGAACCGAATTTTCAATCGGGCAAACATCCTCGTACCTTCAATAAATTTTTAGTGAACAATTATCGCCATTGCAATAAAAATACCAAACATTAAATATTGCTGTTCTACTTATTATTTTTCTACTTCTATTGCTTCCTATGGCAATCCATACGGGGTCATCGGGGATAACTGAAGTGTTATCTTGACTGTCGATGTCTTATAAGATTATCGTGACAGTCGATGTTTTATCTCGTGTAAAAAAAAACCTCAACATTTGACGACAACGTGCGGTCTCAGAAAAACTATCGTATTACATCGCTTTACCGATCGATCTCGTATTATTTTTCGATACAGGGTTAGAAAAGAAATACGATCGGGGATTTAAAGCTTTTCCCCGTGCAACAGCTGTAATTTACAACTGGGGTTGGGCAACAACGTGATATCTTTATTGTCTCTAAACATTATTTTTGCTTCTACGATAAGCGGCTTCAAAGACCCTCCTTCAGCTCCTTGAGCTCGAAAATATCACGAAATTTTTTCGTGTCGCGGACAGACGAGCTCGAACGTCGTAGAATCGAAACTTTAACGTTTTTGTTTTATCTGGCTTAACACGTGCGACGCGAGATACGACGACTGTACACGTATATAGTTTCTAATTTTACATTGAAACGAAAATCCGTACCACATTGTCTCGTCGAATGATATTTATATTTATATTTTTTTTTTCTCGGCCACCTCGCTAATAACTCACCACGTTGGCGGGCAATTTGTGCCCCGGAAGATACTTGACGTTCTCGTGAGTCTCGTTTATTATCTCCGTTAATTTTCTACCGTCTATCATCTCCTCGTAGACGTACATCGTAACGCGGTCATGAAAATTTTCCAGCCGCTTAGCATTTGCTCCAACTATCTTCGCGATAGCCGAACCCCTGAAAATAAACGAACGTGAGCTTTCATTATGTAACACGTTCTCGGAATTCATCGCCATTATCATTATTATTATCAGTTTTTTTAGCGTGAAAGAAAAGGAATGGTAAATCGTCCGTACAGTTTGTTTCCTGCATGAAATCAAGTAGATCGGTTGCAATAATAAAAAACGAGACTTTATGTTATATCAGCAATCAGGTTTTTTGAGATAAAATTCTCCTGCACTGTAGGAAAAAAAATCGTATAAAATTGAACGTACTGGTACTGGAAATTTGTACGCGTAAACTGGTATATCATCAATGTACAGTTGTGGTGAAAAGCAAATGTGCAGTACTGTAATTTTACTACAAAAGTACTTTCGTTCCAATAATTTACTGGAATTTCACTGTAAAAGTACACCAATTTTTTCTCACAAAATTGTATATTAAATGTGGTGTACCAATTTTTGAATGAAAACTTGCAGTCCGTTTCATTAAATATACAACGTTTTTTGTGACAGTGTACAGTATGTGCCACCATGATTTGGTAGAGTGAGAAAGGTCAGGGACGATTACTGTCTGCGCGGGATTCTGATCTGGAGTCCGGGCCACGTGACTGAAAATAACCTTTCGCAAACGGACTGACGCAAGAGGTTAAAAAAACAATGCTTTCTCCCGTTGCATTTTTCGTATGTGTTGGAAAGTACAAGAAAAATAAATATGTTCTGTGAAAACAATCGGGTTTCTTGACGTAAAAGTGTGGCGGAAAGGAGCGTAGTCCAGAGACACGTGCATAATTAATTCAGCTGGTCTGCGATTGGACAGTGACATTTGTTTTCCGTCGCAATAGCGTGATAAGCGTCCCGCAGGCTTTCCAGAGACGCGAGACCCCACGCGCGAGCGTGCCGTCGACTCTCGCGTAGGTATTACAAAAATAAAAATAATAATAAGGCTATCGTGTGCACGGTCGTGCGGAGTTTTCTACGTTTGGAATACAGCTTAAAGCTTAGGTGTCTCTCGAATACACCGAGACGAGGCGAGCTTTCGCGAGGACGTAAATATATAATCGAATGTGCTACGTTTTTTTTTCAATTTTTTATCTTCCTCGATAAAAAAAAAAAAACGACAGTGTTCGATTTTCGAAAGAGAGGAGTTCGAAGGTCCGGGGCACACGATAGCGATGAGATTATTTTTCGATTATTTTATATGTGAATATATAATGCTCACCAATTGCCCGAACCGACGATGCAAACACGCTGTTTTTCTTCCATTTTATTGTAACCCACTTTTTCTGTCTTGTCTCAAAGGTTTTTGGGATAAGTTCGATCGCTGGAAATATATTATATTTGTATTTTGTTAGAACGCGAGACGGTGACGACTACGACGGGAAAATTGACGGTTTCGAGGCTGGCGAGCGACTACCGACCGAGCTGGAGTGCCAGTGCCGATGGTGTGGGGAAACGCGACTGATAATGCGCGAAGAGCGGGGGCGTTTCGCTGGCCAATCAGCGTCGCGATTGATTTGAGTGCCCCGGAGTAATCAACGTCGCTACAAGGACGAAAATAGATTGAGAAATTGTGAGGATATGTTGCAGGCGCCAGCAGCGCCGAGTAAACACGATATTTCACCATCGAATACGGTAAATAAGAAAAAAAATACGCAGTAGGAAGATTCAAGGTCCAAAGGTAGTCCGGGCCGAGATGCTGCGTACGGCACACCCAAATGTGATGTAACTTTCTCCAATTTTTATGACAAGCGCGCCTCCAATTGAAGAAAATTATTAAAAATAATATAGAAAAATGTTTTGTAAATATCTTTGTTGCAAAGAAAAAATAAAAGTTAATTTAAAATCGTAATTTAATGCTAGCGTAATAACGCCTTCAAACTGCTGTTTCTTTTATTCGGTATATATGCATTATAATTAGGTAGTACATAGTGCCATGGAGTTTCACGAGACAGACGGATACAGACAAGCAATCGCTATTTCTCTACACATGAAATGTTATTAACTACAATATCAGATCTAACGATACGTGACAGAAATTAATTTCACAAAGTCCATGGAATCTTCGTTTTTGTTTGATTGAAAAAAAATTCTAAAAGGGTTTGAATAAACGACTCGCGGTACGTCAGTGTAGTCGATTTAATTGTTCCTTCGAGATAAATGATATATGTATATATATATTTCTCCTCACTTTCGTCAAAACGGTTAAAGAAAAGAAACACGTACTTTTACATTTAATAGAGAGTTTTTAGTTTTAGTCAATAATACTCTCGAAATGAAACATCCGGAATGACACGAGTAAACAAGCAGATTTCTTTAACGTCCGAACAGCTGGAAAGATCGTCGATCCGGAGATGACAAATTCGTCTATTGATGACGTAATACAGTTATTACTAAGCACGTTTCGGTACTGCAATGAAAAAGGAAAAACAAGAAAATTGTACGTTTAAACTGTTGCTAATTTCAATTCGAGAGATATACACGTAGTATAAGCGAGCGCGTATAATACACATGCCGAGGAAATCCTATGCGGTTAATCGAATTTCTATATTCGTATCCTTTCCGGCAATGTTCACAAGCTTCGTTCTTTAAAGCGACGACAATTAATCCTCGGGTGTCGTCTGAGCAGTCTCGAGGATTATCTCGAAGGAGAATGGCGTGAAACCGTATCCGAGACCGGCGTAGAATTTACTCTGGAACTCCACCCTGAAAAAAAAATTACAGCGTCAATGCAAGAAACGAAAGAAAAAATTACCGACGCGATTTTGCGTTTCGATTTGTTGTATCGATCTTACCAGTGAAGACGAAGCGTATGCAGGAAGGCCGAGAGACCTTCCATCAATACGAGAATGCCGACTGTGAGGACGGCCCAGAAAGCGAATATCGCCCACAGAACGATACCACCGGCCCAACCCTCCCGGGCTAAACCGTTCCTCATTACCATGTTCCACAGTACTTCGGATAGCTCTGAATTACGTAAACATATAATTATTAATTGTATAACACTGAAAATTACGTTATAATAGAACAATAATTTATTGCCTATGGGAACTTACGTGCATGGGCGAGAGACAAAGCCCACAAACGAAGATAGGAAGCAGTGTGAGATACGCTGCCAAGAACGTATTCGATTGTGTGGATTCCCTGATGGATAAACACCTCGCTCATTTCTTCCTCCTCCTCTTTGTGCGGAACTGGAGCACCGGCGGCGTTTTGCTGGAGAGCACCGGCACCACCTTCGACATCTCCGTTCTCCGTGCCGTGATTGTTCAACTGAATAGAAAATCATGGTTGAATGTTTTTTCTCTTAAACAAAAATGGTTTACTTGCTACGTTCTTGTACCAGAATTTCCTTAAAAATATTCGTTTCTTCGTTTTTAAATGGTATTATCTTCGGCGTTTACCATTTGCAGCGCATTTTGGAGCGCGATGATGTTTTTTTTCTTTTAATTCGTATTAAGAGTTCGTATCGTGACATTCCCAGCCAAAAGCGAGATTCAAAGAAAATTTCAAATACTTACTAATGGGATAAAAAGTTGAAAAATTTCAACCATATAAAAGATACTAAGAACATTGATTTTGCATAAATATAATTCCAAAAAGTAACTAACTTTTTTTTAGCGGAAGTTGATTCCTTAAGTTTTCTGAAGATGTACGAATGTTTTTTTAGAATTTATTTTAAGCTTCGAAAATCTCGCTGTACGGAAAATGTTTAAACAGTATTTGTGAATATGTTTGATCAATCACTCGGTAATTTCTTGCGTATAATTATCTGTAAATTCGTAACTTCTCAGCCATTTTGGAAAAAAAATTTGGCGAATATTTAATAAAAAATGTATGTGTATTCAGAAAAATGAACGAATCAATGTCCGCTAAGGAAAAGTTAGGTTGCCGAATGATTCCTTAAATTAATTTTTTTCATCTATTTTGTTAATAACTTTTTGGCGTTACTATCATTATTATGTAAAATTAATGTTCTTAGCACCTTGTATATGATTGGTTTTTTTTAAAGATTTTTACCCGGTTGGGAAGTATTCAGAATTCTCCCTCAATCTCACTTTTGACGATGAACGTAAAGATGCACTGTCCTAAAGCTACAGCTTCAACGGTGCAATAAGTATACGTTATACCTGATGGTGACGTCTCTGTCTGCCACGCATCATCATTATAGGCTTGGCGAGGAGCATCCACGGTATGCAAAGAAGCGCCAGTATGACGAGCATCTTTTGAATGACACCCTGACCTGCGTACATCCATTTGTGACACACATCTGGAGTTATAGTGGGATTCATCAGAACCATGTTGATGAAAGTAATGAGAATCGACGGCGCGCAGAATGGACCATAAGCAACGTCTACAAAAAAAAACATAATTATTATGAAATTCTCTGCTACAAATTGAAGACCATAGGTTTTTTGAAATCCACAGCTCACCCAGCTCTTTCGGCTCGTACTTGACCCACTTGATGAACATCAGTATAACCATGTACAAGAACAAAAATATGAGAAAAACGATTTGCGGAATGAATTCGCACAGGATGTTGATGCGTCTCTTGAAGTACAAGTGATTCCATAGACCGACAACAACACCGAACAGCATGTGTATGACACCGAATATTATCGATATCTTCATCTTGTAGGAGTTCAAGAAGATTATCTTGTTCTCAGCGAGTTGCCATATCGGATCCATACCGATGGGGTAAGGATGACCGACGTAGGACGTCGTGTTTGGATCCAACTGATACTCCTTGTTGTCGTGTATCGTCGCCCAATCTGTGTTTATCGCCCAGTACGATCCAAATATGTTCAACGACTTTGAGAAAACGTCGTTGTATATGAAGCCCGTGTACATCGAAAATAGACCCATGAGGAAAACGATGTAACGACCACCGAAGAAAATGTTCCATATCTCGTTGTCACTCTTCTGCGCGGCCAGTGGTTTTTCCTTGAGGACCATCCAGCCCCCGAAGAGGAACATTATCAGACCGTGTCCAGTGTCGCCGAACATTACAGCGAAGAGAAACGGGAATGTTATTATCGTGTAAGGTGCCGGATTCATTTCGCGATAGGAAGCCACTCCGTAGGCGTCTATCAGCGCCTGAAAACCTTTCGTAAATTTGTTCGTACGATTGTAAGTCGGTGGATCCTCGAAGGTTTCCATTCGATTGAGAATCGGCGGTACCGAACTGCCGCTTCGTTCCTGAAATAATAATAATAATAATGACGATAGTTGTTACAAGAGAATATCATTAAAAATCTATGAAATAAATTGTTCGATTGATTCACCGTTCCACGACGCAGGGCCAATTGTATAGTCTCGATGTCCAAAACCGGTACCCAACACTCGGCTATCAGACACTTCTGGGTAACGTCCAAGTTAAACAAATTGAGGGTGTGATAGATGGCCTTGATCTTCCGAACTTTGACGAACCAATTCTTGATGTTCTTAGCGGCTGCTACGAGGACGCGATGTCGGTGATCCTGAGTCTGGCCCAGTACGGTGTTCAAGTCTTCGATCCGTGTCATGACTCCCATTGCCATTTCGCGACGATCGGCCGGTGCCTCCGGGCAGGGATAGAGAGTCGCGCGGAAACCCTCACATATCTTCTTGACGCGCGTCTTCAGCTGGTCACCTTGGAAGAAGATGATGAAGACGGACTTGAAGACCTGGTCGCTCTGCAAGAAAAAACAAAAATAATGCATATATATATATTATTTTATTATATATTAATAATATGTATTAATATTATTAATACATATATATGAGGTATTCCATCCGGATTCGAACGATTAAAAACTCGACCCACTCCAAAAAAGTTGTAATTTCACCACAATTCATGATTATTTACAAGTGGTTTTTGTCATTTTTTTCAGAATTTTTGGATTGTATGTTTTTGAGATATCGAAAAATTGAACTTAAAAAAACCCCTATATCTTAAAAATTATTAGTCGTACAAAAAAACATTTGAAACATAAAAGTTGCAGTTTCAAATGAACTTTTGAAAACGAAATTTTGTAGATTTTTTTGAATGCAATAAATGTCTATTTCTATGAAAAATAGACACAAATATTTTTTTTCAGCCAACACGTCATGTTTGATTTTTCTTTAAAAACTCCAGAATATACTCTCAACTATGTAGAGTGATCTGATATTTTTGGTTCAATGGTTGAGATGCCCGTTTGATAGCTATGCTCGGTTTAAGATCGATTTATAATAAAAAAAGAGATATTTACCACTTTCCATTGAATTTTATAAAAATTGTGACACCGTCCGTTATTGCGGACAATCTAAACAATTTTGTTTTTAAAAGTTCATTTCAAACCTTTATGTCTGAAACGTTTTTTTGTACGACTAATAGTTTTTAAGATATAGGGGTTTTTTTTAAAGTTCAATTTTTCGATATCTCAAAAAAATATCATCCAAAAATTCTGAAAAAAATGACGAAAACTGCTTGTAAATAATCGTGAATTGTGGTCAAATTAGACCTTTTTTGGAATGGGTCGAGTTTTTAATTGTTCGAATCCGGATGGAATACCTCATATATATAGATGAAAAATTGAATGGATTAAATTTCACGGAGTTTAATTGTTTGTATCTTACAGTAGACGGATCTTCCAGAGGCGTTTCGATCTCAGCTTGTCGGAGAAAAACATTTCCTCTGCACGCCCGCCACAGCATGCGCTCGAACGCTGGGATCCTCTCCCTCAGTATAACTCCCGCGACGAAACTAATGAGAAATATCGTTAGAGTTCCAACGTACGTGAGGTCGATCGAACATACAGAAAGCCCTAGCTAATTTGGTTTACGTTTTTTTTTATTCTGGGGGGAACGGGGGGGGATTATTTAACACAGTTAATAACGATGAAAAGTCAGCAACGTCGTTAAACGAATGTAACACTATTTATCTCGTATATATGCCGGAACTCTCAAAAATAAATAAATAAATAAAATGTCTACCCTCTAAACTCGTAAAACACTTCACAAACGCCTAAGTTCTACAGAGATGCGTACGCCTTTTTTTATCGCTCTCTTTTTCAATCTGTATCGATTGGACCTGATAAGTATTGTGACAATAGTCGTTTCAAGTTCGAGGCCCTCTACAAAAATATTATCATATATCTATATATATATATATATATATATCAGTTGTGCGAGCCGATATCTGACGGTGCTTAAGAGCGAATGATGATTTTTGTAGCCATGGTCATTGTTTCTTTTCTTTTTTACATACCTTTTACATCATTGCAATTATTATGTGTGTACCATATTATTGTATTATGGAAAATAAAAAAAAAGATGCTCAAAAAAGACAGATTTTTTTTACAATCAACAGCAAACCAAAACACTCACTGAAACGATGTCACTCTGTTGTGAAAAAGTTAAAACGATTTAACGCATTTAACTACGTGTACGATGTGATGCAGCAGTCGACGCGTCACGAGCAACGTGACTAATCTTCTGTTCGGAATACCAAGGATATAAGTGTGATCGAGAGTTTGCGAGCTTTGGATGATCCTTTTTTTATGTGTGAAATGTACAGAGTGATTTTGCAAGTTAGGCGTGAATAAACGATATTACATGGTACTGTTCGAGCTCGAGTTACGTCGAGAAAACAAAATGTTACGGATCTGTTCTATCTTCGATTTAAGCAGTCGTTAGAGATATCATCTGTGTTCAAGTATATTAGACTTTAGTGGGACAGCGATACTGTTTTAACATCCGTGCGATTGACCTACGTACAATGTAAAAAAAATCCAAAATCATATATATCAAGTAAATATGAAACGGGGGCGATGCAGCATTCCAAAGATAATACCACAGGTCCACGAATTCTCAAAATTTTACCTGCATTACACAATCAAATACTACTATAGGGTTATCGTCATATTACCAAAAAGTGAGGCGTGTAGAGTACCAAGCTAAATATTAACGAGTCAATAATATATTAACTTATGGCGGACGTTAAAAAATAATTGAAAAAATTTCGAATTTTTGTAATATTTTATTTTCCGCGATTAATCGAACGACATAATGAGATTATGTATAATGAAACGTCGAATTAAATTTTTCATCCCTGCAGATATATATTTTGAAAAAATTGAAAAACGCCTGTATTTGTTAGTTGTTAAATAGTATGTAAAGATGTTTGAAGCAGTTGCTAAAAGAGATAGAGTAAGAGATGGTATAGGGTAAAAATGGGGCCGGGGGGGGGGGGGAAAGTGGTAGCTAGTGAAGGAGGTCACTCTAGGTACGTACCCCAACTGGACAGGACCAAGGGCAGACTGGCGGGCGATATTATCGTCACTAATCAACGCGCGTGTCATGGACTCGGTGGGGTTCAAGCCTGCGTGCTCTTGCTGACGACACAACAGACAAGACACAACCACATTAGCACACTAGACACGACCACAATGCTTCAACGCCACTCTGCCGTTGCATGGGTGCTTGGCGTTCTCAGTGTGCGTGCAGGTGTCATCAAAAAAAGTACCATCAAACATTCAGAGTCCCTATTCTAATGGAAACTTTTTTATCTTTTTTTTTTTCGTTAATTCTAACAGACTCCGAATCTTCGACGATTTTTTCAATCAACACCACACTCTAAATACGAATTGCCAAAATGGTTAATGCGGCTACTACTCATTGCATTGAGCTCTTTTTTGTTTCCTCATTTTTTTTTTCTCAAACAATAACACTCTCTTTAACTTTAGTCGTGTAACTCTCAAGTCATGTGTAAACAGTTATAGTTATGACGAAGAATGGCAATTCTTATTTATGAAAAAGTTCTGAAAAAATATAAAAAAAATTGTTCACAGGGAGGGTAAATTCAATCGAATTAAAGAAATTTTCTTTAACGGCAACTAAACTCGTCAATCAGCGACGTTTACTCTAAAAAAAATATATATATTTCTACGTATTCGGTGGTACTGTTCTGTATACACCCCTTCCGACTGAGTATTGTTTTTTTTTACCTGGTCGTTTTATAGGTAATATTTTAATTTGTGATCAATTTTCCATATTATTACTTATGTACGATTTATCTTTCGCTCGTTTTATCGCTGACGTTGTTCCGTTGTATTCTCTGTTGTGTTCTCCTCTTGGATTCATGTGTGTATTCAACGATATACAGAAAAATAAAAATAATAATGCAAACGCACAAAAAAAAAAAAACAGGTAGCATAAGCGATTTTAGGCATTCGAGGTCAGGCAAAGTGCGGGTGATTGCGGTAGAACGCTATCGATTACAACGATCCTTCTCAGTCCACTTGAAACTTGACTCGACTTTGATTTATAAAAAAAAAATAAAAAAAAAATTAACTGACCGAAAAGCATCGTTGAGTCGTGGGTGAAAGCTGCGTGCGCTACAGAAATTTATATTGTTAATAGGAGAACATTTTTCCCAGTATACATACCCATGGCCACACCATCATCATTTATGTTATTCACACGACATGTCTCTATATATATATTTATAAAAAAAATACCTTCAGAAATCTGATCTACGTGTTGTCTCGTTTATCAACGCGCGGCTGCAATAAAAACGGCAATGGAAAGAAAAAAAAATTTTACTGCGCAGTCGCAGTTTAAACTCCAGTGAACAATATTCGATACAGTTTGAAATGATCTGCTGAAACTTTTTTGCGATCGGAAATGTGATATCAAAATGTATCAGACCTTTTTTTAGGTATTCAAAACGATACATAAAAAAAAATTGTATTAAAAAAAGTGATTAAATGGTAGAATTGTTATGTCACAAAGCTAAAACAGTCACGTCGGTGATTGTTTCTATTTTTTTAGCGTAATAATTTACAGTCATTACTGGGTTACGGGCCCGTTGTGGAGTATTCATTGCTTTTTCGTAAAAAAAAAAAAAAAAAAAAGTGAAAAACAGATAATTGCGCAAACGGCAAATAAGAGACGTTTGAGGTAACAGCTTGCCTTAGGGGATTCCTATAGTTTGCTCCTATGGTGTCTGCTGCAGTGTCGAGGTGCTGTAACCATATAACACACTGACTCATCCGTGCCCTCTAATAAAAGCTAGCACATTTCCTTTTTTTCTGCATTTGCTGATGTGCACCTTCCAAAAAAATGCTACGTGTAAGACGTTGGACAAAATCGTATCTACGAACGCGTGGAGCATTTTTTTCTTCGTTAAAATATCGGCTGTGCGGCATTTGCATTTATGTAAAATATGAGTGATAAATGTAATTTAAAAATAATAAAAAAATATATACAAAAAAATAGCGTTACAAATATGCGCGACGCGATCTGTCCTACGCTGGCCTATCTGATGGATGGATTTTTTGTCGTTGCTTTTTTTCATGTAATTTTCTCTTTCCGTACGTAACCTGAAGGTACGACACGGTATTGTAACCGAGAGCCATACTAGCGGTACACAGTGCATAGGTGTGCAATTGGTGGAGCAAATGTGATCAGCGAGATTAAATGCGAGTTTCATGCATATTGTACGGAAGATGATTCTCGGTCACACGTGTCTATTTTTTTAGTGCAGAGCGTAGTGATCGCAACTAATGATATCCAAGTTTTCAAGCTTTTGCAAAGAAATTTTATTCGAATGTGTTCGACACATCATCGGGAGATTTTGTTTAAATTGGATGGATATTTAGCGGCTCGCTGCACTTTGCACTTTTTTTTCCAGAGGAACGCCACAATTAATTACCCGAGCTTGAGAGCCTGGCCGCCAGCGCGGAGGCCCTCCTCACCCAAGAGAGTGACTTGCTCTTCCTCGCGGCTTGGATCCGCCATCTGCGACACGACACCTCCATGCTCAGCCTGGCAACAAACACATGTCACCCCTCGATTCGCCCTGTCTCCACCCGCCAATAATAATATCGTTTCTTTTCTTGTTCTCTCTCGACTCGTCAGCTTCAATGTCAATAGCTATCATTTTTTTCAATTTTGTAAAAAAAATTAGATAACATTTTTTTTTTCTATGAAAAATGAAAATCACGATGTATCGACGTGTAATCCTCGTTCGAAGCACGGGAAAGGATAAAACTGAAAAACTTTTCGATAACAAGAAAAAATTAACATACAGCAACGATTAAATATCTCCTTTTTAACATTAATCTATAAATAAAATAAAACAATTAGAATAGATATATCGATGTAGATTAAGCGTAAACATGCTTTAATTTTTTGTTTCCTCTGTGTACAGTTAATCCAACCGATATTAATACGATTTAGTAGCTTCAAACTATTTTTAAATCACCGTTAATTATGCATGCTGCTCCCGGACATCTACAGCTGTAAGTTCCGTGTCTCGCTCGAGATCCACAAAAAAAAAAAAAACCCTGTCCGTAACGACGAATTTATAAGGGAAACCATTAATATGTTGATCAAAATCATCGTCAGTAAATCACCAAACAATTAATTTTAACGAAGACGGATACACGGATAAATTGTTCGGGAGACAATTATTGTGTGGCATTGCGTTACGTAAGTTCAGTCTCGCATCACCGAGCCTCGTATTTAACAGCTGCAATAGCAGCATTTGGCACACATCTTTTTAATTCTATTCACATCCATAAGTCTTCGGATACGTCCCGAAGAAATATGTGCAAAAGTTACGCAATAATGCCATATAATACGAACGAGCTTGGCATGATATTGAGTGGCAAATTTTTCCGTCTTGTCAACAAAACGTATCGAGGGTCTGATGCCAGAAGGACATACCAGCCCATACGGCGTTATGGCATTAAGCCATCCATATGTGTACCTACATATATATATCGGTAGGTATATATCAATACCTACATATATGTAGCAGAGCTGGGCAAATACCCTAAGTACTTGAATTTGCGTATTAAAGTATTGAAGTGCGTATTAAAGTATCAAGTACTCGAAGTACTGAACGCGAGGTAATTCTTGAGTACTGACGTATTGAGTACCGGCAGATCTAAATTCTTGAAAGTTTGAATAGTGGGCACTGACTGGGTGGTGCTTCAATACGTATACAAGTACGTAGTGCATTTTGCCCAGCTCTGATATGTAGGGTGTTTAAAAAAAGGCATTTATTCAATTTTCCTCCCACCTTTTTAAAATACAGATTTCGATCTCGAATTAAACCTCGCGAAAGACGGCACCTAACAAAATTCCTAAGAAGTGCCGCATTCGACGTTTTACCCAAAAAATGCGGCACCTCTCAAACCTAATTGTCAGCGATCGGCTTTGGCTGGATTTTTTTTATCGATCAAAATATATAGCTCTACGGGGTGGAAGCTTAACTTTTTGTCATTTTTGGTATTAAACACAAAAAATTTCGATTTTTATAGAAATATAGAAAACTCTGAAAATGTCCAGTAGGGCGAATTTATTGAAACAAATTATTTGCACCCTCCAAAAGTATAGACTTTAATATGAAACTGGACCTCGCAAACGGCAGGCCTAAGCAAAAAATCTTAAGAGATGCCACATTCGCGGTTTATATCCAAAAAGAAAGAAGTTGTCGAATTTTTTCGTTACAAACGTTGAATGCGGCACTTCTTAAGATTTGTTTTACTCGGACCTGCCTTTTGTAAGGTTCAATTTGAGATGGAAATCCATATTTCAAAAGAGTGGGAGAAAAATCAATTAAAAAATGTCCTTTTTGAGAAACACCCTAATACATATCGGCGGAAAAAATCAAAAGGGCGTAACTCTTCATGTTAAAGTATACAATTTGCGCACTTTTGATCGTTTTCCAACAATAAATATATATATATATATATGTACACATATATTTATTGGATGATTCATTCCGTGAAGGTCCGAGCGCTGTGTACGTTTGTGATAAGAACATTTTCTGCGACCCTGAGCAATGGTAAATGATTATCGTTGTCAGTAAGAATCCAATGATTATCGTCGCCGGAAATTATCATATATCTATGAAACAACGTCACGCGCTCGTTAGCGCTCGATAAACGGTACTGAGAATTTACAGAACGAGCAAGAAAAAAAGAAAACCGTGAGTAACGAGAGTTGGTCAACTGCTTGGTAATTTTTTTGACGATGCAACGGTAAAAATATAACATGCGGACAGCATGCAGACGAGGAGGACAAAAAAAAATCAGTTAATAGGAAACCATTTTTTTTCGTTATAATACCGTTTCGGAATGGCAAATGTCTTCGAAGCCTGCGAATTTGAAGCTGTCAAGTACAATTACTTACGTCCTTATACACTCGTGTTTTCTTTCATCTTTCTTTCTTACTTTCAAGGAAGCGGTGAGATGTAAGGGGGGAGACAGGGCACAGCGAGTGACTTGTGTTCGTTGCAATACTGCAACTTTGTTAGTCGGCAACACTAACACATTAAGTATCCCTAAAATCACTCAACATTTTTCATTAATAAACACGTAACGAAGACATTGGGGATAACTCGACGATTTTGGCGTTCATAACATACACAAGTTCAAAAATTTTGTTAGTACATTGTTAAATTTCTCATTAATCTTTTTTTCTATTTCTTTTGTCGGAAGTGCCTGATGTCATTCGCGCAAATAATTCCATAAGAATTTTTTTTTTTTTTTTATAATTAAGCACTGTTGTGATGTAAAAACTTTGAGGATTTTTTTTATTATTATTGCATTAATAAGTTTATCTTTGATATTAATAGATTATAATTATCGTTACGAATCATCATTTGATGATATGCAAATATTGTGATTTAAGAAGAAGTGCCTAATATCATTCTCGCAAGTCCTTCCAAGCAAATGCAAAGGATTATTATTATTATTATTTTTTATTTTTTTTATCAAGCAATTTTGCTATGTAAGAACAAATCTCGAGTAAAAAATGTATCATGCAATTTGGTAAATCAGCGGCCAATCGGACAGCGACGAATGCAAAAAAAAAATGATAGAACAAAAGTCATTCACAGTCATAGTTGAGGACACCTCGCCGCGTGATCACATTGTTTCTCGCAATTTTATTACACTAAAAAAAAAGAAAAAAAAAACCATAGACGATCTTTTTCTTTAATCATCTCTTGACGCTGTGTCAGTCACCTCTCTGTTAGAACATTGTTATCAGAGCGTAGCAGTCAATGAATGCCGCTTAAAAAATGCATTATCGATAAATCAATGAATTAGTGAAAAAAAAAAAAGTCAAAATTTTGTTAATTCGATGTCGGCAGTTGTACGTTTTATGTTGACTAAAAAATCTCTTACCTCGTCAAAGAAGACTTGCGTCTTTCTCAGTATATGCTTGAGCTCCGTGAGCTCCAAAAAGTTACGTTTCAAAGCCTCCGCATTCTGATTGACTTCGCGCAGTTCGTTCTCGAGTTTCTCGAACGTAGCTTCCAGATCTATCATCTCCCTGGGCTGCGGAGCTTCCGGATTTTCGCCGGTGTCGAGCATCGGTATGCCGTCCTTCTTGATCTCCTTCTCGAGGTACCGAAGCTTGCGCTCCATCTCGTCGCAGCGACGTACCTCGTTGACGAATTTCCGTTGAAAGGCATTGACGTCGGGATTTAGCTGCGGAAAGATTCGTATTTGCACGTAAAATTTTTACTGCGAACTCTCAAACTCGGATCCGACAGCTGTCAAAGAAGCAACGCGAAACGCCGAATACCGGGTAAAAATTCTTATTTTACTTCCATCTCATCCAGCTTATTTTAGTAACGGGAAAAGTAGCAAAAAAAAAAAAAGAATATTCGAGCCCGTGTAAGAATCGTAACGAAGGTCGACGGTGAAACTTACGTCTCGAAATTGTACGAGGCCGAGCTCGCCGAGCTCGGAGACACAGGCGTACGCAGCCTCGCTTTGCAGGAAGAGCTGACACAAGGTCATCTCCTCGCTCCTGAACAGGGAGCCCATTTTTTCTTCGTTCTTTTTTTACCCAATTCTGTCGCGAGATTATTTCGGTGTCGAATGAAATTGAGACTTTTCTATGAGGCTTGACGAGCAAATCTCAACGCCCATCCACGCTCTCGCTCGGGACTCGACGTTTTCGTGGAGCACAAAATTTGTGGGAGGCACGAGATAACGAACTTTCCCGTGCCTTTTGGGCGAGGAGACTGATCGTAGGCTGGGGGCCCGCCTGCTGGCCGACTACACAGTCTCACGGGCGTGCACACAACGGGGAGGAACGACAATCCAGACACGGGGAACAATCGATAAGTGGAAACACGGACGATCACGAGGTTTCCGGGCTCTCCGAAGCGCCATCTGGAATTTCGATCAACTACATTCGTGTCATATGATCGCGGTACGGTTTCTTCTCTTGGGTTAGGGAAGGAAATTTCGTCGTTTTTCGCGATCTGCCGATTGTTCGCTTCACCCAAAATAATTATGTATCGTCCAATTTTGTGGGCAACGTTCACAGTGGCCGCTGGTAATTATAATTTCATTAATGTTTTTACGCCAAGGTTGTCGGTGAGAAATATCATCGTATATTGTTTTTCAACGTAACTCGATGTACAAATAGAGCGGGGGTGTGGCGTTTTCGATTGACAAAATATTTATTTATTTAATTATTTATTTCACGGCAGAACCCTTTTATATACATGTACTTTTGTAATTGGTCTCCCAATAATTTTAAACATCGGTAATAGAGTATTCGATTCAATGCCCGCTACTTCCAAAAAAGCAAAAGGAATAGTTTAATAATCTGAACAGAGTGTTTAGACGTAGCAAACTTCTCTCAGACCTGCTACTCGTTTGAAACTAAATAGCGTAGATTCGAAGTTCGGTGCGTTCTTCTCCCAGGTAGTTTGCCAAACTCGTGAGTCTAAAATTACTGAACTTTATTGTTGATGACTGATCTTACAGTATTCGCCAGTGGAGAATTCATCGTGCTGCACAGTCCCGACAGCGTGGAGTTCAATGGCAAGCAAGAGATCGACCAGAGTTTGCTCAAAGAAGTTTTCTCCGCAGCTTTGGGCTTTACTCCAAAAAAGGTAGGTGGCCGAAGCTCAATTTCACAACGTATCCAGCTGTTTCTCTCTTCGCTAGCGATGATCATTTTTTCATTCTGTACTCAGAGAGGAAACTGGTCTGGGATGTACATCAGCAATCCCTTTGATCTTCCCGAAGGTGTCGTTGCAGTAGCCATAGAGGGCGTCGAGTCTCTGGACTCTCCGAGAGGAAAGAAATTCCCTCTGGACGTCGATGAAGTAGAGGAAACTACATGGCAGGCGCTGAGTAGGAGACTCGAGGAAAGAGATAATGACAATACTCTTGTCAGAATTTGCGTCAGCGACGGATTGGATGCTGTAAGTTCCTGTGTTTGTTGAAGGACAGTGAAACAACTGCGAGAGAGAAGTTGCAATTTTCAAATCAAGTTTATTCAATAGTGCTCATTTTTTTAAGAAAAAAATGAATTTATGTACGGATGCGAAATTACCGTGCAGCTCGAATTTACTTTTTCCTAAAAAAAATGACCACTCTTGAGAAAAGTTCATTACAGATTTCATTACCAACCACGATATTTTACTTCCTGTTAGGGTGAGGTGAGACTGTGTCAAAAGTGAGGAAGACAGAGGTAATGTTGCTATCCAAAAATTCTTTGCCACGGTCGATCTTACGGGCAAAAGACGAGAACGATGTCGTACAGAATTACTCGGTCGACGGCGGCGCTCTCGCTTTATCTGTAAAAATAACCGTGACAGAGAATTTTGAGTTACAATCTGTGATACCGACCGAGTAGTATCACATCATTTTAAAGTAATATGAAACAAGCTCCTTGCCGCCCATCTCCCACACCCAGTCGGTAATAAACACGGTAATTTTATTTTCTCCACTTTTTTTTCTAGCCTGCTGAAATTTTATTTTCTAACGGAAATAGAATACCATTGCGTCTATCAATTCTGCAGTGGGTTCCAATACCCTTTAAACCCTAAAGTTTCAGCACCTTTATAAAAAATAGCATTATAGTTTTTATTATCGACCGCGCGATTTCACATGTCCTTGAAGCAAAGTGAAACTGACTCGGCCGGTAACAAAAACTAATTTACGTTTTATTTATGGTGCAAATTTTTTCCAGAAAAAATTTACGCCATTGGAAAATTGTGGCCGTTTCTCGCACTGACAGCCGTTTCACTTCACCTTAAGGGAACAGGGGACATTTTTCCCACCAAAAAATTCAGTCCCCTCAATGTGTTTGGAACAAAGCTATAAAAAATGAAAAGTTGTCGGTTCGTCGAGCACGTATGTCAAGGTTACTGAGTACTTATTGATAACAATATTGTTATAGTCAATTGTACCCAACATGCACTTTTTAGTTACATGCCACGATTCTGACATAACGACCAAACATTTCTTGAATAACTGTGAGAGAACTATTGCTCCCAATTCCTGCCCTGTCGATTGAAGCTAAAAAAAAACAATCTTTTGCAGCAACGAATAATGCAAAGTAAACATTTTTTTTTAATTCACGCCATGGCGTGAATTTCTTCCCAATAATTCTTTTTATAGTTTCAATCGATGCAGTGGAACATCGGGTACGAATTTTCTTATCGTTGGTACTAAAATATTTGATCTTTCTCTCGGAATCGTGGTTAGTAACTAAAAATACATGTTTGGTACAATCGACTATGACAAGGTTATAATAGATAATATCACGATTTTGAACGTATTTTTCTACTGAATAATGTCGACAAACATACTCGCCATAAGGACAACCTTTTTTATTTTTTGAAACTTGTTATAAACAATCTAAAGCGACTGAATTTTACAGTTAGAAAATCATCGTGGTCCCCTTAATTTCTACAGTAATGTACCTGCAAATAAAAAAAATATATATCTAATAAATATCTCGGCAATGGGTTTAATTTCAATGGCGAAAAACCATTTATTCTTTTTCCAGCTTGGCCAGTCAGCTCTGGGCGAGCTAAAGCCTACTTCCATTGACGAAACTTCCCTGAAATCGTTGAGCCTGAACAACGAGGAAGATCGCAAGTACATCGAGGATTTGAAGCTCCTTCACGCTATCGCGAAGAAAGTACCGTCCGCGATAACGGCAAATGGCAAACCGGATGTTTACTGGCTCGTTGTCTCCGGCGTGCGACCCTTGATCGATCTGCACGGAAAAGACTCGCCAGCGGTTAAAGAAGCTCTAGCGCTTCTCAATGACGCTCTCAGTGATCTCAGCAAGGCCTTTATGGACGCTTACAGCGACAAGGTAGTAGGGCCATTTCCACAAGAACTGTATTTTAACTAAAATGTGGAATATATTTATATACACGCGATTATTCTATGCAGGTGGTTATCGCGGCATTTACGAATGATGCGAGCAAAGTTCGCCACACTCGCGCGATAAATCTTGCAAGAGAGCGCAGGGAAGAAACGAAACCGTTACAGGTCAGTAGAGAAATACCAAATAAAGTATTGCGTGACAATTTCTCACGAAGGAGCGGCGAGATTATTTTTTTTTTTAATTCGGGAACTCATGAAAAATTCTTATAGGACGATAGCGATAAAAATGATAAAACTCCCGAGAGTACTTCATCGTCGCCCGTTAGTGACAACATTAAGGTATTACTAACAGCGCATGATAAACTTCAGCTTATAAAAAAAAGAAAGAAAGAAAGAAAGAAAAAGGCGATAATACCGTCATCCCCGTGTTCTGAGTATTAAAGTAGTATTTGTGCATGTTTAACGAGCACATAATCCAAACAAATGTCTAGTAACGCCCACGATCATTTGATACATTGTAATATATATCGAGACGCAAGAGAAGATAGCTGCTACTTTCGTTTCAATATCAAATCCGCGACGAGCGTCCACCACTGACCTTCGGTTCATTGGTCGGCGAGCATCGTATGTGTTTTCGTTGAATTACTCGACACTTTTTGGAAAAAAAAGTATTGAAAAACAATGTTTTATAGAGTGATGATGATGGCGAGGAGGGTGAAAAAAAAGAGGAGGAAGAATCGAAGACAGGCATGGTTACCGAGGGTAGTAGTATTACAAATACCGACGAAAGCCCGTCGAAAACCGAGAACGATGAGACGGAAAGTGAGAATACAGGCACCGAAGCAACCGAGACTAGGGAAAGTAGTACCGAAAATTCCAGTGAAGAACTGGAGGGTGCGACACGTAACAATGATCATACTAATACCGATACAGAGAACACAAACAGACCATTGAAGGTATCGTTGAAAAAAAAGAAGAAAAAAGAAAATTCCACACACTCACGTGTACTCTGTACTCTTTTAGTCCCATTATATTCCCGATACTATATCTATTACGGAGATACGGTTGTCGGCCTCTAGTCAAACAAATATATTAAAAAATTAAAAGATTAAAATTCAAAGATAACTTTGAATAATAGAGCCAAATGACTCGGCCACAAATTTTTTTGTATTTATTTGTTTGATTAGACACGATCAGCTGTGCCTGCTTAAATCGATGCCTTAGAGCTAGCTTAACGATGCAACCTCTATCCGCAACAGGCTTTTATTTCCACCAGGCGTTACTGGTTTAATTTTTATCAGCACCATGAGTTTAGCAAATATACATAAAACCCAGTCGTTTCGTGCATGCGCTTTTGCTCGATTGCGTGTCGTTTTTTTGCTCTCGAAAAATAAAATGTGTCGATAGGTTTGTCGTTTTATCTTCAGGGACCTTCGTTCGGCGCGACATGCATGAACTCTAAACCATTAACGATGTTACTATTATTATTATTTATCCTATATTATCGATTATCGATTATGTTGGAGTTTGATCGTTTACATATATATATATATATATATATATATATATATATATATACAAGTAATAATTACGTAGATAGCTATGCTCAATAGTAAGTATCGAGAGCGCCTCGAGAAGAACCAATTAAATATCGCTCATATTGTCTGACACTATAAACGAATGATTTCAGGTCGAAGATCTGAACCTTGCCAAGAGATACAGCGAGAGCTATCCGGTGATATTCAATATACTCCTGTGGTTCGGAGTTGCTTTCTTCTTCTCTCTTCTGGCCATCTGCAGTACGTATAATATTACCAAATTTACGAAAAAGGAAAAAAGCTCGTGCAAAAAATAATTAACTTTTCTTTGTGCAGTCGCCATCGCCGACATGGATCCTGGTCGCGACTCCATAATCTATAGAATGACGTCAAACAGAATGAAGAAAGACAATTAAGTGAAAGAAGCAACGTGTACTCTTAGACCGTAGAATGTTCGAGTTGTTTTTTTCATACTGCCGCATCTCTCGTTTGCGAATGTAAAATATGATGATGGAACGTACCGCGAGAGGTGGCCAATGCGCCAAGTGCACAATTTCATTAAATACTCGCATTCTTGCGTACATTCAGTTGCATAACATAAAAAAGCGGATTGAAGAGTTGTTCGCTGAAAATAATCGAATGTGCAGCGAGAATTCGTTAAGTCTCACCTGCTGGCTGAGGTGCCAGCTCGACTTCACGATAATTCTGTGCATTCCTGTGTAGACACATAAATCGTTATATAAACTACACGTACGTTGATTGTAAATTTCTCAATCCAGTATTCCAGCCTTACCGAATACGAACTGTATATTTTAGTAAATTCACGCCCTTTCCAAGCTTAAAGTTTCCCTTGTGTGTAATGGTGAAAGGTGAAGGGTTATCGAACCTTTTATATATAAAAAATAACAATGGTATATGTATTGCAACTACGTCGAGTGTTATTTTGTTTAAGAGCAGATTATATACCACAGTCGGTAACAAAAACTGTAAGTAACTTTTTTCACGGACGGTCATATCGAAGGTCATAAAAAAGGGTCATCGAATACGGATTACGCGTCAGCTTTCGATGACACTTTTCTTTTAACCGTAGATGCTAACATCTGTGAAAAAACTTGATTAGTATTTTAGATACCAACTGGGCGCGGGATGGGTGAGTGGGAAAGGTTTGCCATGCTCTTAAGAGCATGTGCAATACCGCGATCGATAATAAAAACTGTAATCAACTTTTCTCATGGATTCTGGCATATACGGTCAAAAGAAAAGTCTCATCGGAA
>JAPYZC010001614.1:0-33669 GCA_030522665.1 Ichneumoninae sp. A BG-2022a | reverse complement strand
AGTAAGTAAATCAACGAAATTTTATCGGCAACTTTGCCCTCTTCGCCATCGACTCCTCGCGGCATTCCGGGTGAGAGGGGCCCGGATGCATATTGCCCCATTGACGAAGTGTCCCGAGGTATTTCATCGGTGGATGCCAGGGCGCGTTGCTCGCGGTGAACGAGGAGAGCGACGCGGAAAGCCAATGTCGTACAGCCGGTCGAGCCCGGGACTCTCGTGACTCGAGGGGTTGCGGCGACGGCGACGACGAGCGATTTCTAGGTGGTACACCCGGTAGAGCTTTCTCTCTTTCTCCTAGCTCCTCGACCCGTCTAGCCCCGTGCATACATCGCACGCAGTAGCAAGCTCGCTCGAGGTGCGATAACAAGCTCCTAGACAGCGGAGCGGGTTCCACCGCTCGTGGCGGAGGAGCGAGGAGGAGAGCGAGGGGCGAGGGGGGGAGGGTGGGTAGGGCGCTGAGGCGGGTGCGACGCTTCCGCCGCATGTAGGACCACTCGAGACGGGAAGTGCATACTTTTGGCGGCAAAATTCAGAGGGGGGTGTGCCGACGCCGCGCCGACGCGGCGCCATACCCCCTCGCGCCAGGGTGCCGAGAAAGACGGAAAAGCTTTCCGCTCGGTCTCTCTCTCCACCGCTCGCTGCTTGCGACCCTACGGTTCAACCCTCGCTATATCAACGACGTCTGTGCGCCGCAGCCACCTCCGCGGCTCGCACTGTATTCTGCATTTCGTACTCCACCGGTCGGTGGGGCTGCCTCGTGATCGTGTAGACTGTGGACTGTAGATACGTGTGCATATGTATATGTATGAATATGTTTGTATGTAAGAACCGCTGAAAGTGAACAGCGCCACCCAGAAACCAGTATAATACGCGAACGACGAGTTTACGTTTTTCGTCGGACCAGCGGAAAGCCGAAGGGAGCGGCCTTTTACGGCTGTCGGGGGGAGCCTCTACGATTTATGGGTAGAGACTGCGGTTCTGAGAGACGAGCGTTATGAGAAATGTATGGATTTATTTGGGCATCGGTGACCCGGTTAAGAAATTGTCGCACTGCTGCGCGGATTTGTAGTTTTTCATTATAAGCAGCGCGATGCGCGCGCATCGCGTGCGCTGGAAACTTGGTAACGTGAAGTGAAGCTTGTGTTAACCTTTTTTTGTCACTTCTGCGATCGACTGATTTTCGCACCCCGAAGTATTGACCTCGTATCGATTATCGCCAAATACGATAACATTTAAAAAATTTATTTCAAGATGTAAAAAATTGGTCGTCTATTTCCGCACTGATGTTCTTCGCTTCTTGAATTCATAAATCCTAAAACCTTCCTAGAATCATTTAAAAAAATTTATTTCAAGGTATAAAAAATTGGTCGTCTATTTCCGCACTGATGTTCCTCGCATCTTGATTTCATAAATTCTAAAAAGTTCCTAATTTCATTTTTGCGATCGACCAAGAACATTTTTCAAAGGGAAACTTTTTTTAATTTTCAATTTTATAAATCCTGAAAAATATATAAATAATTTTTATTTTTTTACTTTTATTTTTCAACGGAGAATGACTTGTCGGCGGTATAATCTGAACGAGTCGTCCGGAAAACGAGACATGACAATACAAGCTGATATCGTGTAGCGTTTACCGGTGGTATAGTCCGGATATGGATCACCAACCTCCAAGGGTCGAGGCCTTCAAGAAAACCGCATAAAAGTATTAATGCAACACACACGCTATAGCAATGTTGGCATATCAGCTTTATCGGTTCTCCGGTGGCCTTCGTGCGCCTCTCGTATCTCGATTGGTCTAGACCAATAGAGAGTTATACTCGCGAGGGCAAACTCGCTCGCTCTCCGTCCGTCTATCTCCTTTCCTCTCGCTCCATCGATGCCTCATCTCCCGGCCCTTTTGATAGTTTTGCTCTCGGACTCGGTCCGCCTCGTACGTAGATTGGAAAACGAGAGCGAGCTCTGCCAGCGTCGCCGGCTGTACGCCATATGGCAGACCTCGCACAGAGAACAAGTCCACGTGCAACAATCACTGCCGCGATGCGTGCATCGGTGCACTGCACTTCTCCTACCTGGCTACTAAAAGTGCGTACGGACAATCACATACACATATATATAAATTAATGTCCTCGCATTTTTGCCCACTTGAACCCCAACATTTTGAGTTTTTTTTTTTATTATATTTCATTGATTCAACAATAGTTTAAATATTTAACTTATTAATAATGACAAAAAAAATGCGTTGCAATTTCAAATTTTTTTGACTTAATAACTTAAAGAAAATTAATAACTAATATTAGTAGTATTAATAGAACGGTTTTTATTGACAATAACAGTTGGTCCACACAATCTCCGATACATCTCTCTATGTTGTTGTTAAGTCCCTTTTAATGACATTGCCAATGGGCCATCGACCGGCCATCAGCGCTAACTAACATTAATATTATTAATTTAATATAATTTAATAATTAATATTAATAACTAACTTAAAGAAAATTGTCCCTAAAATAAAAATTAAGAAATGCCGGTCTCAGTATGTTACTGATCTACGATGAAGTTCAACGTCGAAGATACAGTGAGGTGTTAGATTCCATCCAGTCGCTATTTGTTTTATTTCTTACCGTAATGTGCCAACGACTGTGGCGCTTCGAGAGTGCGTACGAAGTGCAGAAATTTAATCTATCACCGGTCGTGCGCGCAGACGGTCGCCTTATCGTTACGCACACACGGCTCGGCAATCGTCGAAACCTGAACGCACTCTCGTATTGCTGACCGATGGCATTCCCATCGTCTTTAATAGATTCCTGATTATTGTTCGCCATGACCTTTACTTAACGCCGCGTTAATGCTCATTCCCGTTCGTCGCTCGCCATACCAAGTTTCTCGTATCGCCTGTTTCCATTTGAGTGCCCCTTCGAGTATCTCGACTGCGAAGATCAAGAGATAGTTTTCTTAGGGGTTTGTTGAGAGATTTAAAAAATAAGAAAAAAGATATGTTGCATTTTATTTGTTAATGAAATCAAAGGCCACAGCTCTCGGTATCTCGTGAGATAAGGCTTGGTACACACAGCGTTTCGAGGCCACTTTCACCTTCCACGTTGCACTATGCTCGTAACCTTAATCATGCCAAGTTGAGACACTGGTATTCCAAGTGCGATAATACACAACTATAACGCGTAACTATATATGTTTGTAATTTATTATCATCATTATCGCAGTACGTGATCCCGTTCTCGCTTCCCGGCTCTTCCCCTCTCGTTCGCGAATATCAATTCCAACCTCGAGTTGGATTTTCCGTTCATTTTTTTTCACTTATTTGCAAAACAGTTGCCGAAAATGGCTGAGAGTCGAATTTACAGTTTCAAGTGAGAAACTCAAGGGCGAGCTGTAATTATTTTCTGCATACAATGCACATTGATAAAAGTTAACAAAATAATGATATTTTTTTTATTAATAACTGAATTTACAATTTTATTTTTTAATGTAAGATTAAAATTGAGTTCGAAGTTAAATGTTTTTTAAAAAAGTTATAATTTATGTTAGAAACTTGTATAAAGAAAATTTTTTTAAAAATATTCACTCGAAAGTTAAGTTCCAACTTAAGAGCTCCATTTCGAGTTCCACTTGACATTTTTTACTGCAAATTAGGTTCCGATGCATGATTGGCGATTTCTGTGAGTTTGGAGCGATCGAAGCGTGAATCGCAGCGGTCGGCGGAATAATTTGGTCCGGCGATTTAGAGCCGTGAGGCCGATTTCTCGGCGTGGCTGAATCATTCAGGCCGGGTGTCTGTGCCCATCCAATAAATTGCTTCCTGTCGTTGGTCGCGGGCCATCTTCGTCGAGCGGACTCGGCGTAGCTCGCCGAGTGCCGCGGACCGGTTGCTCGTCCCGTCGGCTCCTCGTCTACACACTTACACCGCCGTGCACTCGGAACAACCGCGTTCGAGTCCAACAGATATCCCCGCACTCCTGCGAGCATCGCGGCAGTGGCGACTCGTCGCTCCAGCTCGCGGAGCGGTGCAACTTCTCGCTTTTTCCCTCCTCCTTTTCCACACTGCCGAGAACCTCTCGCCGTTCCTCTCGAGCTTTGCGGTTCGCGAGTTACGAGGACAACAGCCCGCGATCCCGCGGTCTCCCGATCGGCAATCCACGATAATAATTCGAATCCTGTCCAATCATTTTTCTTCCCCGCCGTACCGCCGGACCATCCGGCGCGGCTCGTATTTTCCGCACCGTCACGAAATCCAATATCGGATCGCAGATCCATTTGAAAAAAATGTATATATATATATATATATATATATATATATATATATATATATACATATTTAAAAAATATAATAAAATTATGTACGTGCACATACATAATAAAAAAACAAAAATATATATGTCTTATATATAGTTTGGATGTTTCCCATCCAAACTATATGTCAACTGACTTTAATATATTAATAATCATTATATATTATATTTTAAGTTATTTTAAATTGTCCCTCCCTTTCTTGATCGATGGACTGGAAAAATGAAATGTTTGCGCAGGAAAACCGTGAAACATCAGGGAATTCCTGTCGGAAAATCTCGTGACAATCGTGAATTATAAAAAATAAAAAAATATACACATGTAAAATATAAGATATATATATCATATTTATATAAAAAAAAATCTGTATGCTCCAAACTCACAGAAATCGCCAATCATGGCTCGGAACTTGATTTACAGCAAAAATTTTAAGTCAAACTCGAAATTGAGCTCTTAAGTTGGAACTTAACTTTCGAGCGAAAACATTAATATATTAATATTCATTATATATTATACTGTAAGTTATTTTTAATTGTCCTTGCCTTCCTCGATCGATGGACTGGAAAAATGAAATGTTTGCTCAGGAAAATCGTAAAACCTCAGGGAATTCCTGCCGGAGAATCTCGTGGCAATCGTGAATCATAAAAAATAAAAAATATACATTTGTAAAAAATAAAATATATATCATATTTAAAAAAAAATGTGCATGATTTTTCAGCCGCGAGCGATCGAGCGTGAATCACCGGAGTCCGATGGAGCGGGGACATGCGCCGGTTCCGGGGACAGCGTCTTCCTAATGAAAAGTTGCAACGGAAGGATTTCGACTTTCGATTCCCGGGAGAGGCGAGAGGTAAGTAACCGAGTGTATGTGCACGGAGTGCAGTGTGCATGCTATGCTGTAACTCGGAAATGCGAGGGAGTGAAAGAGAAAGAGAGAGAGATGGATGGAGGAGAAAGAAAGAGGAAGAGGGTCGTGACTCTGGTAGCCTACATCTGAACGCGTGGCTATCTCTCTGGCTATCCGTATGTCTCGCTGGTGCGGCTGTTCGCTTCCAGCTCTGCCAGCAACAGCAGCATCGGCAAACCAGAAGCACCCGACTCACTGGTATTTACGGGCGTTCGCGCAAGGTATATACCTTATACCTCTCTCGTGCATCCGCGGCCTTATCCCGCCGACGCGGCCTTGCTCCGCACGCGAACAACCGAGAAACGAGCCGAATTCAACGTCCGAACATACATAGCCTTTTTTTATCTTATATATTTTTTTTCTTTCAATTAGTAAAGTAAACAAAAAAAACATGCATATGCATACATATGTGTGGCTTGTGTGGCTCGTTGTCTAATGAAGATCGAGTATGGAGAATCCTCTCGTATCGTGGAACTCGAATACCCAATTAATTTAAGGGCAACACGGTAATACCATCGAAACGGAAATTTCCCACTCGAGTAGAATTAACTCCACTCGAATGTTACGATGAAATAAAAAAAAAAATTGTATCCGTCCAACTTGGTAATTGGGCGAAAATAGAGCGAACGAAACTTGATTAATGAAAATTGACTAATGTGTCGATAATGTAAAAAAAAGTTTTATTTTTTTAATCGGAAACAGCCGTCCGGTTTATAACTACAAATTTGGCACTATGCTCATCAACGGATAAGCAGTCCGGAAATTAAACAAGTTGCAGACCTTTTTGGTACCAAAAATTAAAATCGGTCAAGCTAGCCCTCTTCTATTTAATTTTTTTTAACGCAAACAGCCATCCGGCTTATAACTACAGACTTATCACTATGCTCATCCACGGATAAGCAGTCCGGAAATTAAACAGGCTGCAGATCTTTTTACTACCAAAAATTAAAATCGGTCAAGCTCCACGAGTCTTCTTCTGTCAAGTATACACATATATTTTTTTACCGAAACCAGCCGTCTGGTTCCTAACTAAGAACTTATCGCTATGCTCATGCACGGCCAAGCCCTCTCAAAATTAATCAAGCCGCAGATCTTCTTACAACCAAAAATAAAAATTGGTCAAGCTCCAAAAATGTTCTATTTAATTAATTTTTGTTTTCTCCCAGAAAGCTGTCATTCGGCTAGCGACGATAAGCCCGTCGTTGTCTTCAGTCGCGTCGAAGCATCTCCCGGTGCAACGCAGTCTGCATTATATGCCCGAGATGGCTGAGCCACGAAAGGCACGGAGACCCGAGGCACGCCGCCGAATGCACAAAGTGACGTGCGTTGGGCCGCGAGGGTGCGCGTGGAGGTACGCGCCTCGTCGTCGTGGAATCGCGTCGCGGCCGTGTGTGCGTTGGCCGCTCTCCTCTCTCCGTCTCTCGCACGTACCCGCTCGAGGTTGGAGAACGTGCGTGCGTGAGGGCCGCGGTTGCCGTCGGCCGGCGGGCCGCGTGCGGGGCGACGGCGGCTCGCGGAGAGACACGGCGGCTCGGGCGAGTTGGTGTAGGTCCAGGGCCCCGCCGGCCTCGGCCAATCCTGGCACGGCAATTCGTGGCATAGCGTCCCGACCGGCCAATCCACGTGCCCGCCGCTCCGGGTTACTGACCTGGCCAACGCGTTAAATATCCCATCCTGAAAAATATCGCGGCTCTCCCTTCTTTCGTCGTCTCGCTCTCCTTCCTTCACCCTACGGGACTCGCTATCTTTATTCCACTTTTATACCGCCTTCCCTTCGTCCCTCTTACGTTTTTCCAACCTTCTATATATATGTGTTCTATGCATGTATGTACACACGTAAAGTTCCATCTTTATTTCTCTTTCGTGGCTCCTTCTCTATCTATCACTCGGGCTTCTTCTCTCGCCTGACTCTCTTTCATCCTTTTCCCTTCTCCAGTCATCCTGTCTTTCGTCGGTTCTTCGTTCCCGCTGGTTCTTCATCTCCCTGCCCCCCCCCGTCCTCCTCTCCGCGGAGAGGATGCGCCCATCGCGCCGACAGAAAAAACAAACGTGCGCGAAGAGCCGGGAGTAAGAGAGATCTCTCGCACATATACACCCTTTGTTTGCTCGGCCACGTTCGCGAGCTGTGCCCCGCTTCGTCGACGGCCGCGGCGTCCGCTCGACCGAGAGAACTCACTTCGTATTTCATTGATTAGTATTGCCCATTAAAAGGACGGCCCTTATTTTTTTTTTTATTTTTTTTTTTTTACCGATGGCTCTCCTTCGCCGCTCGGAAAGAGATACCGAATGGAGCTTTTTTACCAACCGGCGGGAAAACGGCATCGAGGCCGACGCACATCCAATCGCTGTTTCTGACCTTTGACCCGCAGTCGAAAAATAATTAGTCTAAAAAAAAACCATTTTAAGTTATATTATATTTCGTTCCATGCCCAGGCTTGTGGGTGTTTAGCTTCGTCCTACGATGCAGATAGTATAAGTTTGTAACTTACTCTCTGTAAACCAATAATAATAATAATAATAATAATAATAATAATAATAATAATAATAATAATAATAATAATAACAATAACAATAATAATAATATTAATTTTTTTAGTATTTTGTGTTGAAAAAAAATTTATGTGAGTCTTTGCTATGATCTATGATGATCTACATGTGGGTTAGGGCGGATGAATTTAAAAATTTTTTTTTTAAGTGTGAAATTCGAATTTTAAGCCAACTATCATTTTTAAAAAATCGGCACAGAGGTCGTCATAAAGACGCGATCCATGGTCGGTCGGGTAGCGTTATGGACATAAAAAACTGGAGTCTGGCATTGATTCGTAATTACGCGGGCAGTTTAATTTTTTTTTCTGTCCGAGTGAGTCCAACCCCCGTATAGTACCGCGTAATTTCAAAGACAGCCTCGCCATTCTCCGCGGCTGACTCTTCGGCGCTTCCGTCCATCCTTCTTTCCCCGTTCGCTTCCGGACGCGCTTGTTCGATTCGTGGCCATCATAGGACGGAGGAGAGAGCCCAGGAGCGAGCGAGCCAAGTGCGGTTCCAGAGCGAGCGAGAGGACACGAAGGCGGATAAAAAGAAGGCGACCGATAGAGGGAGACGGAGGGAAAAAAAACACAAAAAAAAGGAACTAAAGAGAAGAAGCGGGATGAGAGTGGGTGAGAGCGGTGCACGCGTACGTGTATTACAGCGGTGCGGGCCGGGCTCGCGTTCGCCAGCAGCACCACCACCACTAAGGCGGGCCCAACCCTTGTGGACTTTTCTATCGATTACCCATCGGTCGAGCGGCGCGACGTACCTCGGCTCGACTAAGCTGCATCGGAGCCACGTCACCCGTAATTCTTCCGTAAATATTTTCAGGTTAATTAGAGCGATTGCACGACAACAGGGCAGCACACCGGGTGAGCGAGGAAGGAAGAGAGACGTCGGTGGAAGGAGGAAAGGTGAAAGAGGAATAGGGGGTTTAGGGGGGGGGGGCGAAGGGGGAGGAAGACTGGGACGGACGGGAACGCCGGACGGGTATAGGACTTCCATCGCCTTGTTATAAATTTAAAATGTCACGTTCCAGAAATGGCAGAAAAGTGGCTCCCTCTCTCCACCCTGTCGCGGCCAATGTAAATATGTCATTAGAGTTTTCCTATTCTTGCTTTTGTTTATTATTTTTTGTTTTTTTATTTATTCTTTTTCAATCAGCGCGGAGCTTGACGGGCTTCGAGTATCGGCGAGCGCTATCCGTGTCGGAAAACAGAAACGCTTTCCCGTAGACAACGGTTTACATACAGCCAAATTGATTTTGCTCGGGGTTTCGATGGCGAGAGCTTTTGTCGATGTGCTTCCTTTATTCTAATTGCTTACCTAAGGGCGCGACGGTGTTGGTTGAAAAATTAATCATTTTTTTAACGACCTGTTGTGTACGACGGGAAAAAATACTGCTTTTGTGTTCTTACTCTTATTTTTCGTGAAGGTTCGAGATTCGAAGGAAGGAAAACCCTTTGTTGGGTTTTTATCGGCTGTTTTTTACAACTTCCTCTATTTTATTTTAATTACCTAACTATACCTAATTAATATTTTTTTTAACGACCTGTTGTGTGCGACGAGAAAAATACTGCTTTTGTGTTCTTACATTAATTTTTCGTGAAGGCTCGAGATTCGAAGGAAAAAGAACCAATCATTGGTACTTAATCGGCTGTTTTTGCACAACTTCCTTTATTTTATTTTAATTGCCTACCTAAGGGTGGGCAACTTGGTTGGTTGAAAAATTAATCTTTTTTTAACGAAGTGTTTTGCGCGCCGAGAAAAGATGCTGCTTTGTGTTGTTACTTTCATTTTTCATGAAACATCGAAGTAAAAAGAACCCTCTATTGATATTTTATCGGCTATTTTGTGTAAACATGTATTAGTAATTTTTTTTTTACTTTCTCATTTTACGAGAATTCCGTGTATCGTGTCGGGGACGAAATGGCAGTGGAAATGAAGTCGGTTCGTTATTTCGTTTTTGTACCGTGTGCCCGGGGATATCGGATTCTATCCTTGGCGATAAAACGGAAGTGACGAGGGTGGATGGGGAACGGGAAAGCACGAGCGGTCTGCAGCCATTTCACTTCCAGGAAGAAGCCAACGGTTTGGCTAACGAAGTAATCAATAATTCGCAATCCATCCCCCCCCCCCCACCTCTCAATCCTCCTGCCCCTTGGGATAAAATTCGCGAAAAATGTATCTAGATTTTTCGCACCCAATCGTCGACAACGCTTCAATCTCGGCGATCCGTGAGTCTGAACGTTTCAGCGATTCCCGCACGGATAGTGAAACGGATAATCCATATTTATATTGCCCGTCGTCGAGATAGCTCCGACACAAAGTTGAAATACGTGGAAAGTTCATTTTTCCAGTTTCTTTTAGATTGTTAAAATTAATGGAAATGATTTTCTTTCAAGTCACAACTGTACATAGTATTTTTGTTACGGAATGGTATTTATTTTTATTTCTTATATTTATTCCTGTTTGATTTGATTTTTTATTTTACTTATTTTTATTATATTTTTTCATCGTTGACACAGAAACGCCTCATGGCGAGACAGTGGCGAAAAGAGGAAGGTGGAAAAGAAAACCGTAAAGCCGCCGGATAATGCCCGGGTCCTGCGTTACGACTCCCGTTGGACCAACCAATTTCACTTATCCGTGGCGCGATGCTGTGTAACACGCTATCCGGGATGGCCAAAGTCTTCTCGTGCATTTTCGTCGAACCTCGAAACCCCGCCTGGCCTGCACTTTCGACGGATCGTAAAAGCGTCACCTCGAAGCGATACCCACTACGGTCGGTGCAGACTTTTCGAAATAACTTCAAATCCTTTTTCCCCGGAAATAGAAAAAACGTCGAAAAAGATCGGTTCGATTATTCAATTCCAGGCCCTCCGATTGTTTTTCGGAAAATTGGCTTTTAAAGTTGATCGTCCGATGCTCCTGTTAAAAAAGAAAACTACCAAAACATTGCATTTTTTTTTCGTACTGCATCGAACTAGTTCACCAGTTTTTTGGTTTTATTTTATTTTCTTGCCGGGAACGTAAATTATTCGACGGAACAAAAACGCACTTTTCGGTTCAAAGAATTCGATGCGCCACATAAAAGTAATTTAGTCTGATTGAGGTCGCGGAATTTGATCCATCATAGGCGTATACGCAGTCATTATAACGCGTATAGAAAAAAAAGTGTATCTCGGTAGCGTGTAGCAAGAGTTTACCGGTGGCTCGTAATGACAGGTAGTAACAGCAGCCACAGCGCACGTATAGATACATCCGGCACAAGTTGGTCGAACGAGCCGTGCGCGGCCGTCCGACGGATACAAAAATCGAGATACTCGCATTGGACATGAGCCTCTCGCTGTGTGGTCGCTATGCGCCATTGAGGCTTGCTCTGCTGTATCGGACACTGTGGATCTACCATTAATTGGTACCAGCCGAAATATCGTTTATGATTTTGTAAAAGTAATTCAACGTTAGTAGGAAATTAATAAGACCTACGAATATTAAATTCAATGGCGAGTGGGACGAAACGGTTTTGATAATCCGGATGCATCGTTAGGACAAGATCGGGCATCAGGGATTATTGGAACATCGAGTTTTACCCCACTGTCCCATTTTGCCCCGCTCTTCCCTATTAATTTGCTGTTGATGCCGAATTGTTTTTTTAAATATAAAAACTATACTTTGTCTAGAATCAATTAATGTTGGATCCATTATTGTATCTCATTGTACCTTAGCAAAAAAAAAACATTTCGTTTTGTGACTTTAAAAACATACATAACTTTTAAAAAATTGTTGAAATTCGCTGATAAAAACAAAAAAAAAAAAAAATGGTAAAATTATCAAAGAAATTATGGCACTTCGTTGATGAAAAATGCCTGTTAAATATACAAACACTACCTACAACCGTGTGTAGAGCAAGTAATAATTTTTTTTTTTTTGCTGACAGTAACATCCGCATTTTCGTAGAAATTCGTACATAAATTTTTCATTATTTTCGTAGTTACGTTCGCGCGTTAGTTACGGCGGAAGACGAGTTACGAGTGGTGCGTAATGACAGGTAACAGACGGCATAGCTTTCGCATTGGACGAGGAGTAGAGTGCTACAGTGTAGAAGGTGCTGCGGCCGCGGCACGTAGACACATCCGCTGCAAGTGGGCTGCAACAGCACCAAGCTGACTCGGTAAGCCGATTATCCACCTAAATACGAAGCCAGAGCGATGCATGTGGCTTAAATTGATGTCGCCCCCCCCCCTCCCTCTCCCGCCAGTCGACTCTCCTTCGCCCATTTATCTCTCTTTTTTTATAACAGTAACCACGAGCCAGAGTAATAACGCGAAGCCACTTGCGTTTCACCGTTAACATCGGGATCACGTTCGTGCCCGGCAATTGTCGGTTTTACCTATCCAGTTAAAGTCCACGAATAAATAAACACATAAGTGAAACACACGACCGTGTTTCGAGTGTAAATTTCATAAATTACACGATTGGCAAAATAGCGCGGAAATATGTTAATTTAATGCCCCGAAGACGTGTTGGCCCTAAGTAGTCACGGCTGTGCGATTCGGACGGCCTTTCAGAAAACCCAAACCTGCACGGCGGTGAATAAATTTTAGCGATCCGTTTCGAGTGTAAATTTATAAAATTACACGATCAGTAAAGTAAGAATATATTGATTTAATGCCCCGAAGATACCATAAAATGCTGGCCTTAAATAGTCCCGACCCTGCGGATCAGACATCCTTTCAGAAAATCCAAATCATTCACCGACCGTTTCGATTGTAAATTGCATAAATTGCACGATCGGTAAAATAGGCATATATGAATTTAATGACCTAACAATATAATAAAAAAGGTTGGCTCTAAGTAGTTACGACCGTGTGAATCAGACGTCCTTTCAGAAAACCCAAATCATTCACCGACCGTTTCAATTGTAAATTTCATAAATTGCACGATCGGTAAAATAGGCATATATTAATTTAATGACCTAAAAAAAAAGTTGGCTCTAAGTAATTACGACCGTGCAGATCAGACGTCCTTTCAGAAAGCCCAAACCAGCACGGCAGTGACTAAATTTCACCTCCCGGTGTTTCCAGTACAAATGTCATAAATACCACAACCAGTAAAATAGGAATTTATTAAATTAATGCCCCGAAGATCCCATAAAATTTTCACCCTGAGTAATCACGGCTGAGCGACTCGGAAGTCCTTTCAGAAAACCCAAACCCGCACAGCAGTGAATAAATTTCACCGTCAAATTCAGGTACTCGAGTTTGAGAACAAAAAAAAATAAGAGCGAGAAGTCGAAGAATCATCTTGGACGATACGCCTTTGCGAAAACTTGAGATCCGACAAGTTCTGCCGGAGTCGACCGGCGGTGTCTCGCGGAGAAGGAGAGTGCGGACGGAACGAAGAAAGAAATAGCGGTGCGGAGAGGCGGCAGGCGTGGGGGGGGGGGGGGGGGGGCAGAAGGCTGAAACTGAAGAAGACGAGATGCGGTCTCCGATTTTTCCGTGGGCGGGATTTTGAAACCTGTTTGAGCGCTTTGAAATCTAGAGGGAAATAGAGAGGCTCCCGAGGAGGCCAAGAGGCGCGCGGACCGACCGACGGACGGACGCCGCGGTCGAAGTCGCAGCGACGAAGATGGGAGCAAAGAGGAACGAGGAAACCGTGGAAGGAAGAGACGAGGAGATGGACCTACCGGTCCCAACGAACATAAAGAGACGCTAACAAAAAGTAGTTCGTCGCTCGTTCGCGCCGGTGTGTGAACTCGACTTTGCTCTTCTGTCTTTCGCTGTCGTTTCCATTTTTTTTTGTTGTTTTTTGTTTTTGGTCGATTTTCCTTCCCCGGTGGCTCACGAGCGTCTTTCTCCGTCTCCCCTTCGCCCTTCCCGACGAACTCACTCAATTTTCTTTCCCTCTCGTGCCACGTCCTCTCGGCTGTAAGCTTTTTCTCATTTTGCTCCACACTGGAACAGCCACACGGCAGTCACATGGCTCGCACGGCGTACAACCTTCGCAACTCGTTCCTGAAAATAATCCACCCTCTCGAGTCCGTAAAATTCCACAATTCCCATTTTTTTTTGTCAACCATGGTACCCTGCGAAATACGTGCAAAAAATTTCTTTCCAACCTGGGATGGTTCCTTGTGCGGGAAAATAATTCGGATACGAGGTACTTCGACCCGACGGGCTTCAGAAAAAAATTCGCGTGCGTTAGTCAAAATATAGAATCGTCTGAGCCAAATCCTACAATGCTCAATTTATTTTTTATTTTTTATGAACTACTCTACCTTCCGAAATACTTGTGAAAAAAATTCTCTCCAAACCCAGATGATTGTTCTTGCGAGAAAATAATTGAGAAAATAAGGTATTTCTCACCGATCAACTTTAGCAAAATTTCATAAACCTTGCATCCAGAAAAAAAATTTATTTGACGGTCACCGTTTATTTGGTTCAAGTAAAATATTCATTTGATTAAAATAAATATTTATTTAAATCAAATAAATATCTTACTTGAACCAAATAAACTGTGGTCGTCAAATAATTTTTTTTCTGCGTGTGAAGAGGGAAGAATAAAATACAGCAACTCAGATAAATCCTAAAATGCTCAATAACTTTTTTAAAAATAAACTACCGTGCCCTCCACAACTCACGGTAAAAAATGCCTTCCAAATCCGGCTGATTCTCTTTACAGGAAAATAATTGAGATATTTCATTGCGACGGGTTTCAGGAAGAATTTCGCGTGCGTCGAAGAGGGTGGAACTGAGATCGAATATAGAAACGAGGGTAAGGCCACGCATTACGTACAATACGTGCGGTGTGCGGTGCATGCCGAGTTGAACTCTTTGACGATTTGCCGAGGCAAAGTCAGGGTGAGGCAGCCACCTTGACGACACAGCACACGACGACGACCACTGGGCTCGGCTCCGTCGTGTACGCCACACATACGCGATCCGGTAGCGCGCCGCTGCCCGCTTTATTCCACAAGTGTACGTACCACCGGGCTTTGCTCGTGTGCCCGCGCACTCGTCCAGCGACGGTCACCGATTACCTTCTCGTACACACCGGAGGCTCAGCCGAGAGACGGCCCGACAGACAGAGGGTGAGAGTAACACCGAGAAGGAAAGGATTGAGTGAGAGATATATTGAAACGAGTCGGACACACCGCGCGTAACGTAAACGGGAATACGTTTACGCGCGGGCGTAAAGTGACCGACTACGGCCCATTCGCGTAATTGCTCAACGCTCGTTGCCGGACGCTCGTCGTACGTGTTTATACGCGATGTATAGTACGCGGTTTAGGCCACTGTGGTGTTTCGTATTTTTAGCACCTAACCGAGATACCGGAACGCCAACCGTAACTTTTATAGCTCGGGAAGCCGCAGAACTCGTCACGAAAAACTGGAAATCGTGGGGATTTAGAGGAATCGAAAAATTTTCAAGATATCGGGGAAGCACTTTTTTTTATCGTTCTGAGGAAATTGTGGGCGACGTTCGGGAAGAGAAAACATAAAGTTTCTTCATGTTAAATTTTGCTTTATTTTCGTTTTTTTACATGTAATTATTTTTACAATTTTTTTTTCACTGTGCACAAACGCGTAAATGCGCAGCCATTTGATAGGTTGTAAAAATATATTTTGGAATGGCTATTAATTTGCTTAATTTGTTACTCCTGTATTTCTTTTAATTATGATATTACTTCGAATTTTAAATACAAAAAAATATTATTATTATTCTGTCAAAAAAATTCAGGGAAAATTTAAGCAATTTTTCCTCCTGCTTACAGCGACAAGCGTGAAGTAGATTTAGCGATTTAATGGTCGAACGAAAGAGATGCGCGGTCAGCTACGCTCGTGAGCTTTACGATGACGATTGCGGATTTTTTTTATGTGTATTTTTTTTATAGAGAAGACATCGAATGGGAAGATGAAGATGGTTGTGCGAAGTTATTGGATAGGAATTTTTATACTTCTCGAAGGAGCCGAGTTGTTGGTCGAGGAATCCGGCGCTTCGGCTCGCGCGGACCGGGCGGTCGAGCATCGCGTTACTCTAGGTCAGTGCCGCTTCGCCCGGGCTTCCACCTCCCCTCCTTTCTTTTACCTCGTCCCCTGCCCCGCGAATTCCAGAACAACTAAAGCGGGACGGGAGATCTAAGGGGCGCGGAGGCCCGAGCGAGAGGACGAGGAGTTGCCAGTGAACCGGGCTCTCGGACCGGCGACTCGATTCGTCGTCGACTCTTCGAGTTTGTTGATCAAACGAATTTTCAACGCCCTCTCACCATCCACAACACTAGATTTTTGCGCGATGCTCCGTCGCTAAATAACTGAGGAGAAAAGAAAAGATCTTCAGATTTGTTTAAAAAATTTAGTTTTTCAGCGTTCAAAAATAATTTAGAATATTTAATAATATTCTGAAAAAAAATGTTAACCATATTTATTCTGAAACATAATTTTTAAGAATTTAAAAAATTATTTTGAAAAATTATTGGATAATATCTTCGTGTTGCAAAAACGTCAGTTTTTTTAGCACACGAATCGATACGATCGTTACATCAGTCGCTGCGCAAAACAGAAAATTAATTAGAAAAACGAATATGATGTAAACGGTAAAATACAAATTGATATACCTCGGTCCAATAACCGCACGAAGTTACGTAGGAACATATTTAATATTATTATTATTTTTCAAACGGCATGCGAATTCATGGACCAGCTTCAACGTCAGTTGCATGCGTCGTGATTTCTTTTTTCTTTTTCTTTGCCTCCTGCATGTCGCTCTCTCTCCCTACCGCGCTTTCTTTTCCCTTCAACTACAACGCTGAGTGACGTAACTCCTCGCTATACGCGGGCAAAATAATCACTGAATATCGGAGAAAAATATAGATGTGACGTATCTACCTGCAGCAGATGTTCGAGGCTACGAGCCTCTCCCCCTGAAACTAATACATGCGTAAAATCTCAATCATTTTAGTTATTTTTAACTCTTAAAATTTATTTACTTATTTTTAACTCTTAAAATTTATTTACTTATCTTTAACTTTAAACATTTATTTACTTATTTTTAACTTTGAACATTTATTTATTATTATTTATTTATTTCTTAAATTAAACAATGTATTTTTTTATTTTTTGTAATAAATTCTAGATTTGTTCCACCTTCTTGGCCATAATCCTCTTTAAAATCGCTTTTTGCATCGCAAGATTTTTTTCTGCCCCTAGTCTCTAGGTCGGAATCGCTATTAGTCCGGGGAGAATTTAAACTTGTTTGTTATTGACATGACAAAAATACATGTTCGACATCACCCTCCGTCGATCGAGCTCGGCGACTCCCGAGTCTCATCAGCTCCCTCGATTCCGTAAAATCCAAAGAACCGGTGAAACGTTCGATGTGTAATTTCGGAGAATACGAAGACGCCTCGTATCGAAGTGGCTCTTTCTCCGGCGGATGGATCGCCATGATTATTTTTTCTTTCTTAATTTTTTTCTTTTTTATTCCTCGTGTACGAGTGAATTGGGGCGCGAGGCTCAAGCGGCCGAGCGTACCCGCTCTGCCCTATGATTAGCCCTGGCGAGGGTCCGCTTAAGAGTTCCTCTTGCCTCCTCCCATCGCGAGCGCCGCCACCGAGAGCGTGCAATTTTCTGCTTCTGTTCGGCTCCCCGCGCTCCCGCCTGTCTCTGCCTATCATCGGCACCCCATGAGTCTCGTTAAACTTTTCTTTTCTTATTTTTTTTATTTTTTTTCCCGTCTTTTCCACCCATCGCCGGTAATTTCTCACTCCCTGACCTCCCCCCGTCTCTCCTCTCCGACTTCCCTCGTTCTCTCGCGCTCCGGGGACAGGTGAGCCAAATGATACGCTACGTTGACGAAGGTCGTGGCTGTTCGCCAGCTCGCCCTTCGGTTTTACAATTGCCCTCGCGGAAACTTCCCTCCGCGGGTAAAACACTTGTATCGAGAAAAATTCAATTTTACAAACTTCAAGCTCAGTCCGGATCAAGCCAACTTCGCAACAAAAACCGCACTTGTTTTTAAGTTGCGATAAACGAAAGTAAAAATAAAAGTCTCGAAATGCACCGCATGTGGTTGGCGTGACATGAAAAAAATTAATTACAAAAAAGACCATCCAGTAGCTGAAAATAAGACGGAGGTGCAGACGACACTTCTGTAGATTGGGCGATTCATTTAGATACAAAGTAAACAGTAGCGCCGGAAAGAAGAATAGGAAGAAGCGTCTGTCATGGTAAGTGGAGAAGCATTGAATTTGAATGCTTCTCGCCACCCCGGCAGAAATGTAGGGTAAAAATGGGGAATATGGACCGGTCCATATATCATTGATTTACGTGTTAATCGAGGTGGGCCATATTCACTACTTTTACCCTACACTGAGAAGAGAATCGAGTAAATATGCCTAGAGTAAAAGTGGTGAATATGGCCTACCTCGATAAACACGTATATGGACCAGGCCATATTCCCCACTTTTACCCTATATCGCATGAGACATATTACCATAGCACATCGTTTTAGGGAACTAGGGCACCATCTATGTTAAGAAGTACCCAATGTATGAGAATTCTTCGTAGATATTATGGTAAAAATTCTTGGAAAATCTGAGACTTTCTACCATAGGTGGCGCCCTAGTTCCCTGCTACTATGCGCCATGGTAATTTTTCTTAGATGGGTAGTTTTTAGTAGATGCTTCTCTCAGTGCAGCGAAAACTGTGCAGTTTCTCGGATTAGGTCGATGGACGCAACGCAGTCCCGGTAACGGAACTGGCGGATCGTTTCGAGTTTCTCTCATCTCCGGTCTACAGTTGATGCTCGGTTATGCTAGCCGACATCTCCGGATTGATACAAGAATCGAAGCTCTGCTCGAAGGCTCCGGTGATATACGTGATACCCGTTGCAGCAACGCCACGGGGCGGTTCGCGCGCATTCTGCTACCGCAGCAGAAACACCTGTCGTTACCCAGGAGCGAGCTCGCCCGTGACTAATCCGTGCCCGTTTACCAATTCTACGTAACCCCGGCCTGGCCCGGTCTCTCTGTGTACGTACGTACGGCGAACCTATCTATCCGAACCACGATTAACGGGCCCTGGCTTGTCATCCGGCACACGGGGTTACCGAATCGATAACGCGCGTGCCACGCGTGAGCGACCTAGTAACGGACCTACGCACATATTGCGCTTCTGCGTTACAGCTTTCGGGGGGTAAAACATCGCTTCCGGTGGTAACATCGCGAGGACTACCCCGCCGGCTTTTCAATCTGTTTTTCCAACGGCCCGACGTTTCTCCGAACCTTGCAGTCGGCTATTTTATTCTCTCCGTTTTTGTTGCAATCTTTTTCCACGTAAAATGATTTTCAAAGAGCTAACTAATAATGGACCAAAGTCTTCGCACACATTGCGCTTCTGGGCAGTAAAAAATATTTGTAGATTTAACAAACTTTTTTCTCCACAATTATTTTCTTGTTAATTTTACGAAATATACTTGTAAAGTTAACAGACATTTTTATCAGATTGATAACATTTTCGTGTGAAATTGGCAAAAATTTTTATCTGGTTGATAACATGTTGTTGTAAAATGAACAAGAAAATAATTGCAAGCGTTTGAAGACAGAAAATGTTGATACCTATTTTACTGTGTGCGTTGCAGCTTTCGGGGGTAAACAGTCGCTTATAGTGATATCGCGACCGACTATACCGCTGGCTCTTCAATCGGTTTTTCCAACAGCCCAAGATTCCTGGAACCTGAGAGTCGATTATTTTATTCGCTCCGCCTTTATTGCAATCTTTTTCCATATAAAATTATTTTCCAAGAAGAGCGACGTAATACTGGCCCAAGGCTTTTGTGTATATTGCGATTCTGCGTTCCAGCTTTCCTGGGGCGGAGGGGTGGGGGGGCATCGCGTTGATGGTAAATATCACGCGGACAATCCCCTTGGCTTTTCCAACCAATCAAAAAAAAATCGACAACCCGACCATTCGGAAATCCCTAGAATTTATTTTAGTTTTTTCATCTTCCTTGAAATATAAATTTTTTCCCTCACTAAATGATTTTCCAAGACAGCGAGACTTCCCTCTCGGCGACCAATTTCTCGCACACAATTATTTTTATTTTCCAACTGCCCAAAGCGCGAAAGACGTAAGTTGTGTATTTCACGGCGGTCACGTGACTTTACGTCTTTTCCGCGAGTTCGGTGTTCTCCGAATCGACAAAAAATCTGTTGACAAAATTTAGGGTATTACTAGCGCAATGACTGACGCCGCCTAAGTTTGAGAGGAATAAAAGAGAATTACAAACACTTATCGATCGGATAAAAAGCATATGGAAGATGCTGATAAGATTGTTCGTCCATAATAATGATCCCAAAATGTTATTCGTTTCCTTTATGTTAAAATTTCTTTAAAATCATAATTTCCAAGTATTAGATAAAATTCTGAAAAAAATCATACATATTCAGAAAAATTAACAAATCATTTTCGTAAGAATAACAAAGTTTGGTTGCCGGGTAATTTGTTGCACAATTTTTTTTTCAGTAATTTGTCATGAACAAGCATTTTCATTGAATGACAACCTGTGTCTTATTTCAGGTTTTGTAACCTTTTATTTGATTTTTTTCCACTTTTTTTGATTGCGCCCCAAGCCATTGTTGATTTTGTTCCGCGATGTTTATTAAATCGCCTTTCCTCCACCTCGTCGGTATTTTACTTGGGGACAATTCTCTGAACGCTTCTACGTCGCTGCTCTCCGAAACGGGTCGGTTTGTGAGTAGAAAAAAAAATTGTTTCTCGCGGCGGAGGGGGGGAATATAATGGCGGAAAGGAGAGCTTAGACAGGCGGGAGTTGCGTCGAGCCAGAGGGGGAGCCGAAGATGCCAATACTTTCGAGGGCGTATCGGGTCTGGAGTGCCGAGTGAGCCTGCCTCGCATCGCCGCCCGGACCTACCCCAAATACCCTGTTAGGCCTCGCCAGGCCGGCACGGCGAGCAGCTGAATTCGCGCCTACTCCGGTAGTCAATACTTTAGCCGGTCTCGTCCGGCGGCCCCTAACCTTCCCCACTTCGAAGCGTAGTGCGCTGTGTGCTAAGTGCATCGTGCTCGGCCCGCGTAACAATAATTGGCCGGGGCACCGGTGGGTACAGGCGAAGAAAGAAATTTTTTTTTCGACCCCAGAAACATCCACCTTTTCGCTCGAAAAATTGTAGCATTCGAGGGCATCGAGCCTCTACTTCATCCTTTTTATTTAAAAATTATTGTTTTCAATTAATTTTTATTTACACGAAAAAAATGTAATTAATTGATGACCAAATTTAAGGAAAATGCGAACGCTCTGAAACGTCGGTGAGGAATTTCGTGGAGACGTTTCGGTTGCAACGTAGAGAGTATTTAAAAATAGAATTGAAAAAAAAACATAGAATGCCGAAGAGGTATTCCGCGCTTTTAGCTCCGCTCGCTTCTCGTTAGCTCCGGTTAGCACAAGAGCGTTGACAATTTTTTTCTCGACCCGACAGACATCCACCGTTTCACTGAAAGTTTTAGCGTTCGAGGACATCGACAATATACTTCATTTTTATAGGTTTGAAATTATTGTTTTTAATTCATGTTTTTTTAAGTTAAGAAAATTGAATTAATTGATGACAAAATTTAAGGAAAATCCGACGGCTCTGAGATGCCGGTGAGGAGTCCTCCGGAGACATTTCAGTTGCAACATAGAGTATTAAAAAAAATAAAAAATATATCATTTCATTTTTTTTTTCATTTTTTAATAAAAAAATTGTCTTTCATTCATTTTTTTAAGTGAAAAAAAATCGAATTGATGAAAATTTAAGGAAAATCCGACCGCTCTGAAATGCCGGCGAAGAGTTCATACGAGACGTTTCAGTTGCCGCATAGAGAATTAAAACAAAAAATTAAAAACATAGAATCCCGAAGAGGAATTCCCGGCATTTAGCTCGGCTAGGTCCTCGTTAGCACACGAGAGCACGAGCGTTGCTGACCTGAAACGAACGGCACCGAGAGGATAGTAGGCAATAGTACGTAGCCGCGCGCGTGGCGAACTAGAGTGTCTGGCCGCGCGTGCTTACGCACAGTTGAATTCGCGGATACGTAATAAACGGCTATGGTAACGCGATTCTTATCCCGTTATACTTTTCCCACAGTTAACAGCGCCCGTTGCCGCGACAGATGCGCCCGGCTCTTTTTTAAATCGCCACGATAAAACCCAAGCGTTTCCTTTTAACGTTTCTATCGGCTAGGAGCATGCTATTTCTTCAACAAGGTCAAGATCTAACGCCGTCAACTTTGTCATAATTTTAACGACCGACTGACAAGGAAAAGTGTTTTAGCGCTTTACTTTGAAGTCCGAGCTTTTTAATTAACTATGAAAAAAACAAAATTAAGTCATGAAAAAAATCGTCCGAACGTATCCATGCATATTCGAGTCAACTTGAGTCGGGTCAGTTGTCAAAAGTACTAACTTTTTTTTACACTGTAAAAAAAGTTTACTTTTCACAACAACTAATTGTCGACAAACGTTCACAATTTTTGGTTCGTTAATTTTTCCATCGCACCATCCGGCTTCAATTTTACAGACAACAGTGCAAACTAGAATTGTTAATGACGCGGGAAATAAAAGGACAGATTTGTATATTCAAACCTGAACAAGTTTGTCAGTTATTTAACAAAATTATTTTTGCGAAACTTCGTATTCCGATTTTACGAAATTATTCTTTACTGGGTATTTATTGGGTACGACATTATTTTTTACTCGTATATCAGTCGAAGACGATCAGTCATCGGAGTAAAGTGACCGAGAACGGGTGGTGAAAAAAAAAATCCGGCAAGAAATGGCAGACATTCGATACGTAACAATCTTCCAGTCAAGAGTTTATTGGCTTTTTTTCTCTTAACAATGTTACTCAACGTTCCGTTTAAAGTTTCTATTGTCTAGGAGCCTGTTTCTTCAACAAGGTCAAGATTGAACGTCGTCTACATTGTCATAATTTTAATGATCGGCTGGAAAGGAAAAGTGTTTTGCGTTTTACTTTGAATTCCGAGCTTTTTAATTATGAAAGAAAAAAATATTAATAAATTTAAGAATCGTCGGAACGCATCCATGCACATTCGAGTCGACTTGAGTAGTCAATTGCATGCTCGTGTGTCAGTCAAAGTCGATAGGTCGTCGGAGTAACGCTACCGGGAACCGGGTGTGAAAAAAATTTGCGGCGGAAAATGATAAATATTCGAACATAAAATTTTTCCAGTCTACAGTTTATTTAATTTTTTCTTCTTAAAAACTTGAATTTCATCTTTTTCACTCCAGTTTTTTAAAAATTATTATTTGTGCGAAATGGGTAAATTTAAAAACTCGACATCGAGAATTCCAGGCTCTTTCTCTAGCGAGTGAGTCGCAATTATATCGGCACGCACTCGTCGCCGATTATTCATTAAATTCACGACAATTCGATGATAATCGTTATCGAAAAAAAAGAAAAAAAAAAAAAAAACAAGCCTGATCGACCGTCTACGAAACGCGCGTGATGCACATAATACATTCGAACGCTCGTTCATAACCGGTTCATCGGTGCGTATGTACGCCCGAGCCTCGTCCATGCATTCATACGCGCACTTCGTCGAACGTTTTTTGTTTGATTATTTTTCTTAAATTTTTTTTTTTCAATTTTTTTTTCCCTTTCGATCATTCTTCAATTCAAGAACGTCGAGTCCGTACGTGTGTAATCAGAGAAAAATTCGCTTCTCAGATTTCTCATAGCACACAGCAGCTGTTTTTCTTTTCCTTCCTCCCGCGTCCCTGCCGTTCCGGCATCCTCGCTCGATCGTTAAGTCGATCGTTAAGCCGAGTTTAAGTCACAAATCTTCTGCAATTACGCGTTCGAAGAATAGACCGAGGAAATGCCGTGGCGAACGTTCAACGGTCATTGTAAAATACGCCGTAAGAACCGTTTGTTTATTTATTAGTTTGTATATTTATTTAATTAATTGAAAAACAAAACAAAAATGTACGTTTCACAATGAAACTTAAATTCACCGACTTAAATTCACAATGAAACTTAAATTCACCGACTTAAATTCACAATGAAACTTAAATTCCCGCAAATTCAATTCGTAAACGCGAATCCCATGCGTCTTTGTAGATCCCGTTACATCGAGTCACTCACGTCTGGTAAATTAACTTTCGTTGTTTCGCTCAGCACGAGCGCCGACTGCTGAAATCGCGCCGGCAGATTGTTGAATGGAGACCGATGCGAAACTCGGATAAACGGGATAATAGACGAAAAATAAAAAAAAAATTCTATGCAAAAAGAGAAAAAGGAATAGGACTGAAAAAGATAGAGGGGAGAGGATAGAGGAAGTGGAAAAGTATACAAACCCAAGTGTGCAAGAGAGTGGCAAAGTTCCACGCAGAGAGAAATATAGAGCTTTATTTTTTTTATTTATTTATTTATTTATTTTTTTCATATTCGTGCAGAACACGACCGCTTACACGGCTCTGCGTGCATCGGAGCGTCCGCGTGGTCTGTACTTTTGGTTAGTCCGACTCCGCCGCTAGTCGCGGCTCTCCAGTCGAAAGAGACAGAGCGAACGGCGCATCACCGACGTTTCATACGATGCGATGCACAGCTCGGCTCGCGTTAAGGTCATTGACGCGGTACACTTTTTATCGTTAAAAATAGTAGAATGTGTTCTTTTCTCTCGCACGGAGTTCTACCGTCGCTCCGAGTTGCACTCGACGACGAGTGCGGCTCGCCCAACGCCCGAAACTCTTAAATTCTCTTTAATACCCCGCGACTCGAGATAATTCGTCGTAAAAGCCAAAATATAGCTCGGCTCCTAATAAAACATAAAAACACATATACCTCGTTAATTCGCCGACCGTCGCGAATGGCCGAGCAAGGGGCATTAATTACAACATTTATAAATTAACTAGCATCGTGCGTGCGCACCTTAGAAACTTAGCATTGAAAAATGAACCTCGCTACAAACTTTATTAAAGTCATTTTTGCGATCGACCAATTTTGGATATGCCAAAAAATTTTTTCGAGCATTTTTTTTTACCTCTTTTCCGAAACAGTTGTAACTATTTATGCCAATGCCCAAAATACTTAAAACCTCTTTCCTCTCCCGCGACTCTAAATAATTCATCGTAAAAGGTAAAATATTGCTCGGCTCCTAATAAAATATATATAAATATATCGTTAATTCGCCGGCCGTCGCGAATCGCCTAATGCCGGGCATTAATGATAAAATTTATAAACTGACTAGTATCGCTAGCCCACCTTCGAATCTCGCTATTACAAAATAAGCCTTGATATAAACCTCGTTTTTGTGATTAACCAATTTTCGATAACCCAAAAAATGAATTCGGAGCATTTTTTTTTACCCCTTTTCCGAAACAATTATAACTGTTTAAGCCAACGTCAGAAGCTCCTAAATCCTTTTTTCTCTCCCGCGATTCGAGATTCTTAACATCGCATTATAATCTAAACCTTGACGAAAACTCTTCCAAACTCATTCGCGCGTTCGACCAATTTTCGATACCCCAAAAATGAATCCCGAGCAAATTTATTTATACCCCTTTTCCGTCCCAATAATAATCATCACGGATAATAAACAATGACACCAGAGATGCTTTCAGGAAAAGGGATCAATTTTCCGAGCATTCGGAAATAGCACCGGCCCCGCGTTTGTCGGACGTTTGCGGAATCGAAGGATAAGGGACGTCCGATCGGGTCGAGCATTATCCACTGGAAGCCTTCTCGGAGCCGCGCGGCGTCGATGCTCCCGCTCCGTCGTTCGCAGCCGCTCGCGGCTGCCGTTGCAGTCGGCTCATATTCGGTGAGTGACCTGCCGCATCACCTCGCTCTGTCTCGGGAGCCACCGACGACTCTTCGCTCGGCCGGCAATGCCAGCCGAAACATTAATGTGTGTGGTTACAAGGCACATACTGCCCGGCCTGAAAATATCGGCGCCGATGTGCCCGCCGTTCCACGGGGCCTTCTCTTGGTATTGGGTTCCCGGGCGTTTCGCCTGTGTATATAATTCATACGTACAGGCACACATAATACGTACACAAGAGAGCCGATGCATTTGTGCCGGAGGGGAACGAGCGGCAAGTACGACGCCGCGACCCTCCTCAACGTCGCACGCCGAATGTAAAATCGATCGTCGAACGGATTCTCTCGCGGGACGGGTATAAAGTGCCGGGCGCCGTCCAAGTGTCGGAGCGAGACCGAGACGGAAAATGACGGAGAGGCAGAGAGCCCGGTGGAGAAGGGTGCGGCTATGCAATTACACAGGTTAAAAAGGGGGGGGGGTGAAAATTCACCCGATACCCTACGTGGATCGGCGAACGAAAATACGTTTCGATATATAATTACGGTTCAATATTTCACGCGAAAGAACACCCCACTAAAACAAAATAATAGAAATTTTCTTCTGTTTTTTTAAAATTCTTTCGGCTTTTGCTTCCTCATAGATGAAGCCTTGTTTTTACAAATTGAAATTTGCTTAAATTACTTACATTAATCGAACATTAATGCACTTTTATTGTAAAATAAAAATACGAGATATTAAAATTAGAAATCTTTTGCCTAGAATTTGCAAAGATTTTCATTAAAAAATACAATTTTACTGTAAAATTGCAACACACATGTGTTTGAAATTTCAGGAACTGTTTTTGTAAAAAAGCTTTCAATACCGTTCATTAATTTTCAAACAAATTTTTTTACAGTATAGCTGCGAGATTATTCTGAGTTTAGCAAATTATACATTTCTTTTTTTTGTACAAAAATAATTAAAAAATTGGATCGTAAATTCGGAGCACCGACAGTAAAAGGTAAAAAATGTATCGCATTACAAACTCATTACAATCAATATTTTGGTAAAATTAATAACGAATCGTTGTCAACGGGTACAAATCTTGGCTTAGCGTATAGGGAAGAGCGGGGCAAATCGGGACCGGAAATCCGGATGCATCGAGGGGGCAAAATGGGACATCCATAAATGATTGCAAGATTGCGTTTTGCTTACTGCGCCGTTTTGCCCCACTGTCCCTTTTTGCCACGCTCTCCCCTACAGATAGATTCGTTTATCGCGTGTCGTGGGGCTTTTAGGCCCCCTGAGAACGCCGCGCCACGAGATACAAAGCCAGAACACAAACACAACCGGTAGCGCGAAAGTGGATGCAAACTAAAAAAAAAAAAACCAGTAAATAAAAACAGTGAATATCCTCGCCTCCCTCCCGGAGTCAAACGAATTCCAGGATCGACGAATCGAAGACGATTGTCCGAAACGTGTGCGAGACGTCATTGCCCAGCGAGTCTACACAGCGGCAACGGCTGCGGCCTTAATTCCCTTCGGCCTCACATTCGCCGGGCAATTTCGTATCGCGTAGTCGTCGACGCGGTTCTTCGTCGAATCGCGACGTAATGTACACACACGGTCGGTGCACAAATTGATATGGAAAGGGAATTAAAGAAGAAGAAAAAAAAACTAAAGGAGCAAAGAAAAAAAAAAGAACGAAAAGGTCAGAACCGAGCAAATAGTTCTTGCCGCGGCCGGGGTCATCGACCCCGATTCTCTGCCATACGAAAATCGACGCGCGTTAACGCGGACGCAAGAGAGAAAAAAAAAAACTTTGACGCAAGTAAGGAAAAAAGCTGGGTGAAGATGGACTGCGATAAAATAGACGAAAAGAAAGAAAGAAAAAAAAAGAGGCAAAGCTAGGGACAGTAGGTGGAGCGGATGGCCTCAATGTTTCGCGTCCATCCATAGATGGCAAAGCTTGTGATTTGGCAAGAGCACTATAATGGAGCGCATGCATGAAAGAGTGGTCTCCGTGTGGTGGTGGTTCTCGCGTTTTCCCCTCCCACGTCCCATCTCTCCGTCTCGCACAGGTCTTTTTTTTCTTCTTTTTTTTTAACTCTCCTCACGCGCTCCCTCTCACTCCTCCGCGTGGTGTGTGTCTCTCGTGTTCGCGGTTGTGCAGCGCGCGAGAGTACCTACGCTAAATTATGCAGCGTGCATATTTTCCGGTCTGTTTGGTGGGTCTCAAAGCCTAACCGGTATAACCCGGCGTCACGCGTACCGGGTGACTCGGAAGAAGGGACACGCGGTGGCAAAATAAAATTATTATAATCATTCGCTTAGAATATATAGGCTCTGGTGGTGCCGCTGTTGCACGCTGCTATAGGTACGATAGCCATGTACTGTGGTATAAAGTATACCTATGTGCGGCGTTTGAGCCTCACTGTGTCCAACCGAGAACGACCGAACGGACGAACGAACCAGCGGCCAACAAACGCTCGAGGGAGAGATTCACCATGGCATGCACGTAGATATTATGTACCCGTACCCGTCGCGTACATGAGCATATTGCACACGCCTTACTTACGCGATAATGCACCTCGGCGAGGTGCAAAAAAAAATAAAAATAAAAACATAAAAATATTCTATCCGAATAAAATTACCGTCTACGGTAATTAACCAAACAAAAATATCATGTGAAAAAAAGAAGATATTTGAGCTTGAATATTATACTGTATCGGGGTCATTTTTTTTAGACGGAGTTCGGAGGGCGATATTTCAATTTATCGATTGGCGAGGTAATTGGTGCGACGAGAAATTAATTACGCTCCGATATTTTTTAGTCGCGACGACGAAAATTCTCCGGAGTCGATTGTAGGGTCGAAGGTTGAGCATATTGCGTAAGCCTTAATTACGCGACAAACGCGCCTCGACGAGGTGAAAATAAAAATTCCATCCGAATAAAATTATTATCTACGGGATTTTAAAAAAATGCAAAAAAGAAATAAATTTGAGCTGTAATATTATAATACATTAGGGTCATTTTTCCGTATAGTTCGGAGAGCAATTTTTCAACTTATCGTCCGCCGGGGTAATTGGTGCGGCGAGAAATTAATTATGCACCGATATTTTTTAGTCGCTACGACGAAAATTCTTCAGAGTCGATTATGCGATAGGAGCTTGGGGCATATTGCACGAGCCTTAATTACGCCATTAATGCGCCTCGACGAGGTCGAAAAAAAAAATTATAATTCTATCCGAATAAAATTATTATCGAAGTATAAAAAAAAAACTAAAAATAAATCAATTTGAGCTCTAATAATATCTGATGCATTATAAAGTGCATCAGGGTCATTTTTCTATACAGTTCGGAGGATAATTTTTCAATTTATCGATCACCGAGGTAATCGGTGCGACGGGAAATTAATTATGCTCCGATATTTTGTTTAGTCGACGAAAATTCTTCGGAGTCGATTATACGCTCGGAGGTTTTCACGATCACGAGGCAAACGGTCGGAGCGCCAGGTTAAATCTATATTACGCTGTACGCACTTCTACGAATGCCTCGGTTCTATATATCCACGGTACGGTGGAGAGTACGCATCGCTATATCGTGCATATACATATATACGCACAGCGTAGCTGTAGTGAGTCTTACACAGTGTAATCTACGTGTACGTTCACAGGCCGACGACTCTGGTAACCGCTTTTACCGAGTTTCCGGGGTGCGTGAGCCCGCCACTTAGGAAACCGACGCGCCTAGCCAGCCGCAAAGTCAGCCCCGGATTGAGGCGCCCGCTGTTTTTTTTTTTTTTTTTCACTACGCACCCGCCCGTTTTCTTCGTTCTAATCTAGCGGTTCTCTTCTTTTTTTTAGAGAAATTCAGGTTGCGTGCTAAATTGTTATGAATAGAATGAGGCGCCACGGGCACCGTCCACTTTACAGTAGCCGAACTGGAGGTTGATGTATTACTGATTCGCTCTGATTCGAGACCGCTGAAATTAAAGTACGAGTGTGCATTACGCGTTTCATACGAATCGACAGCTGTAACGAGCGGATGCAAAGCCGAACGGACGGTTTTCTGATATCAGCCGTTATTACCATGCAGCGCTATCGTACTTCGTCCACACTCCACACGGTCCGTCATTAACGCCTCGTATTCCCGGATGTCGGTATCAAATATATTAAGCAAACCATCCTACGAGACATCCATGCTTGCTGGATGTCTTGCCAATATTTTGCCGGATGTCTGGCTGGATGACTTGTCGGATGTCGGTTCTAAGATAATCGGTTCGACATTATCAAGCAGGACATCCGGCAAGACATCCGGCAAAACATCCAGAAAAAACCAGGTATTAATGTCGGACAGTGTACACTTTTACTAAAAACCGTGAAAATCGGATCGTTTAGGTTTACGAACCGGCATTAATGAAACCGGAAGTAACCGTACGTGGCTCATGACTACTTATTCGGATCAAGATTCCTCGATTTATTTCATTTATTTTAATTAATTTTTTGAAATATCTGATAATCGAAAATGGATTAATAATAGTATCATTGATAAAAAATCTGCCACCCGATTTCGTTCTGGCTCGACTTTCAATCCGAGTACTCACGTCCGGAGTTTAAAAAAAAATGTTTTTGGAGATAATCTCGATTTGGAATAATCGTCGAGCGCACGAATCGCACTGATGGCCCCCGGTGTCGCAAAATTTTCATAGCCGGAGAGTCTTCTTTTCCTGCAATAATTGTCCTCTTCGTCCATCCGTTCCTCCGCCGCGCCCTCGCCGCCACGCTCGGAGTCTGCATTAGTCCCAGTCCCGTAATTAGTATACCCCCACATCAAGGGTGGATCGGGCTGATGCTTCGAGCGAGCCTCACTCACTCTCCCGAGGCTTCCTTCCTCCGTTCCATCTCCCTTTTTACCCTCCATCCCTTAATACTGGAGATGATAATTGGACGCTATTATTAATCGTCAAGAGGTCAATGACCCCTCGTCACTCTCCCCCAGTCACCTCACAACCTTTTATCTTTCACATCTCCTCGCAATGTGAGACAGATTTCCCCGTCAACTTATACCAACGTTGTCATCATCCGTACGATTATTTATCAATTCATATTTCTATTCACATAAAATATCCATTGATATCATTGAATTAAATAAAAATTACAAAATCATAATTACATTTATACATATATATTACATTTCAATGCCGAGCTTATGCGAAACTCTGCTTAGGTTAAAAGTAAGGGAGACCGGGGCAAAATGGCACAGCGGGGCAAAACGGAACAGTGGGGACAAAACTCCATTTTCCAATCATTTTCGGATGCCCCATTTTGTCGTAACGATACATCCGCATTGTCAAACCCGTTTTGCCCCACGGGCCACCATCGCTACCATCCAAAAGTTATTGGAAAATTACGTTTTGTCTTATTATCCCGTTTTGCCCCGCTCTCCCCTAGTACATATGGCCCACCTCGATTAACACGTAAATCAATGATATATGCACCGGGCCATATTCCCCACTTTTACCCTAATGTATAATATATATATTGGACGGGAAGCCGTTGCGGTACATGTACCGATAAGACCGATTTTTCTATAAGCGTATACTAACATTATCATCTTTCGCCCGACTATTTATGAAATCATATTTTTTCTCACATAAATAATCCATAGATATCATTGAAATAAAAAAATATTGACAATATAGTAATTCAATTTGAACATATATGATTGCATTGCGATGACACTTTTATTTTCACACGGGTAACCGTCGAGGCACATGTAGATTAGGTATGCGGTTGAATTTCCGAAGACGCAGTGCGGTAAAACTTTTGAAGAATCGTTACCGAACTGGTTTATACCCAGTTACGTGACATTTCGTTTCAGCACTATCGGGACAATGCGTTTATAGCTCGAAAACAAGGGCGTGATCGAAGTCTTAAGGGGGGGGGGATCGTTATATCCGGACCGAGGAACTGTCGGGAGATTTTACTGTAGTCGAATGAGGTACGTTAGGTCGGGCATGTGAAATCGATCGTTCGGGTCACTTGGAGAGAATCCTACCCTCGATTCTCTTAAACGGCACTCTTTTCCACTTCTTGACTCACTCGCTCGTTCACTCGTTCTTCGATTTCGTCGTCGTTCGTTCCTGAATTCCCGAGGAACGGGCGTACGTACACCGTACAGCAATCGCTCGTACAGAGGGGTCGCGCGATCCTCGAGGAGTTCTCCTAATTAATGACTGGGCTGATTGACTTGATTGCCGGCTCACCGAGGCAACTTTATTTAAGCTCCTTTTTTTTCCTCTCGAGCTCCTTTCCATCTCTTATTACCACCCTCGTCGTCGCCTCCTCGAAACGCCCCTGTTTTACCTTCCTCATCCGTTCCCTCTCTTCCTCACTCAATCTCTCACCCGCTTTGACAATCGCTGCGTGCTCGCTATCCATTCGCCCTTCTCACGCAATTTCTCACGTAGTCGAAGACTTGGGAATCCCAATATTCAGCTATAATGCTATATAGCATTTTTTTTATTATTATGATTTGATAACCCTTCAAGTACCCATGCATTCTTTTAAGCACAAAAGCAATATTATCTTCGCAATAAATTTTCTTCTGCGTTATCAAAGAAACAGCACTTCAAGATACATCTGTGATTTTTTGCAGATTTTTATAATAAATACGTTTATAATTTTTAAAATAAATATCTATGAGCAATGATAAAATTTTTAAAAAATGTGTGACTAATTTCCGTCAAGATTGGAGTCGAGAATACCTCGAGGGTTTCAGCAGTGGGTAAACCGTACGTACCGTCCTGCCGCGGTGCCAGTGTCGGATCGGTTAGAAAATCGACCGATTAATTTTAGCGAGGAATTTCGAAGAGTCTCGAATCGAATCGTTCCGTCCATCTATCGTTTTACGATAGAATTCTCCGATACGCGGCTCCCATCAGACTTCCCGAACTATACGCTTCCTCCTCGTGGAGCACCCGGTGTACCGCGACGGTGCCGGTTTCGCAATTTCTCTCGCACCGTACTCTCAGACTTTCGGCTCGTCTCTATCGATTCCAATTTTTTTTTGTTTTACTTTTTTTTCTTTCGCCCCCTCGACCCCGCTCGTCCCTAACCGGGCGCTCCTCTTTTTTTCTCCCTGCCTCTCGCACAAGTCGGAATTTCTTTAACCAGACGACGATGCAACGTCGGGAATTCGCCACGCGAGCTTCAAATTAATTATCGCGTCTGCACCCGGCCCGCACACTATATCCACTCGTTACTCGGCCGGCAGCTCGACCCGCACCCGTGTTAGGTGCATGCACAAGTGCGCGCTTATGCGTTACACCGGCTCGCGAGAGGCCCCAAAGTAGCCCGCCGAGTTAACGAGATTCGGTCCTCACTATAACGAACCCCTCGACCGATCCTCTCCTCGTTACAGAATTTCACGTAAATCCATCTTCGCTGCGAAACAATTTTAAGACTGATTACTGGCGGCATTAAAAAAGAGCTCATGACGAAAGTGAACTTATCCAAAAAATATATAAACGTTTTTACCCACACGAGCTGCTTATTGATTTTTTTTCTCCCTTGTCCCCTTATTTTTTTTCTCCGGCTCTTGCCTTACTTTCATTTTAAAAAAATCTGCAAAAATCTAAATAATCTACAAAAAAAAATCAAGAGTTTTCGTTTTCAATACATATATATTTTTTGTTGCTGTTTCTTCGGGATTGGATCGATGAATTTTTTTTATTTGTTTATTTATTGCCATTCCCCTTTTTTATTGTGCGCTCTTATGCGTTACACCAGCTCGCGAGAGGCCTCAAAGTAGCCGGCCGAGTTAACGAAATTCGGTCCTCACTATAACGAACCCCTCTCCCTGTCCTCTCTTCGTTACACAATTTCACATAAATCCATCCTCACTACGAACAAAATTTAAGACGGATTAACGTTAGCATTAACCAAAAAAACTTACTCCGAAACTGAACCTATGAAAAAAAAAAATATCAAAAAAATGTTTACCCACAAGGGCAGGCTTATTGATTTTTTTTTTCCTTTTTTCTGTTCGCAGGGGAATAAACCACGCTCCGGAAGAGGAAAACATGAAGTTACAGAATCCCCGAC
>JAPYZC010001613.1:0-23768 GCA_030522665.1 Ichneumoninae sp. A BG-2022a | reverse complement strand
TTTTTTTCAGATTTTTACACCATCAAGACGTACTTGCAATTTTCTCTTATCGTTGTCGAACTTATGCGAAGTCAGCGCGCAGCGAGACTCCCTCCTTAAGAAAACATTTTCGTTCGAGTGTCGTACAACATTTTATTTCACAAGATGTGAAAATGGGGCTTTTGCACACGCTAAGCGTGCGTAAAACTGCCACTTTCGCACCGAGGGATATAAAGTATTTCACCGAAATTAGTGAGATAACGTAGAAAAACAAAAATATGACCAATGTGAAAAAAATTCTAATGAGACTAAAAGACAACAAAATAACATAGTATATAAAAAAAACCCAAGCAGAAGAGGCGTAGCATGAGCGTTTTGATGGATCGTTGAATTACGGATTTTCTTTAATTCCTACCTGTTTTCGCAACCAGTGCGTCGAAGTCTCGTACGCCGTTGTAGTCCAGGCGATCCGTCGAGTCGCTGTTTTTACTTCTCGACGATTCCCTCGAAGCGATTTTCGCACTTCCGGCGCAGTTTCTTATCTCGTATTTGTGCATGGTCGAGAAAAAGTCGCGCACATCTCGATCCAATTCTGTCTCCTCGTTGGACAATTTTTCCAATATCGGATCCTTCTTGAACTCCCTAATTTTTTCCGCGACTGCAACGAGCTTCGCCCTGAAGCTATCTATGTCTGCGCGAAGATGATGCAAAGATAAACGAATGGTATCGTAGAAATCAAATTAATCAACGCACGCTAAATACGCGACTAAGTTACCTATATTTCGACCCTCTTGCAAAGCACCTACGACCGATTTTATTGCTCTCAGATCGTTCGTAATTTCTTCCGCTGGCATTCGAACGGAGCTGGTCAATTTTTTTCTAGCATATGTACAGATTTATGTTATTAAATGTTAAAAATTGTTATTCATTTTTGTTAATATCATTTTCATTGTTTTGTTTATTATAATTTCTTTTTTAATTGTTTTTAGTAATTTACCTGTCCGATGCAAGAGAGCGTTCCTCGTTTCTCAAGTCTCTCAATGTCTCGGGCCCCAGTTTGGCACTGTCCAAAAAATTATCGAGCGATTTCTCGATAACCTCCTGCTGTTGCTTAAGTTTGATCAACGATTTTATACATTCCGTTCGTTCGGAAGAGCGCATTATTTAATATTTTTCAATTCCCCTTCTATCTAACCTCGAACAACAATAATCTTAAGGTTGCAACTTTTTTTTTGACTGGTCCGAAACTGCATACAGATATGTCGAAGCTATGCCTGTTTGGCAGCGGACGGCTTGTTGTAACGAGGGTTTCCATAGAAATAGCGTTTACCCCCTTTGGGCTGCAGCGGTGCGTGAACGTCGTTGCTCGCATGCAGCCGGTATACTCGGGTGTGAAATAAATATGAACTACGACCAATTCAACGAATAATTATTTATTTTACATAAATATCACATATACATTTTTTTTCGTCGATAAAGTAGTTTAAACGCCGATAGTTCTTGTCGATCAAGAGACGCGGTATTAAATTTCTCTCAGCCGAATTTTCAATCCCTTCGTCCGCATTCCCGCCTCAGCGACTTTTCTCGGAGATGCTCTCCAAAATAGTGTGAAAAAAAGTTGAAAATTGAAATTTTCAAATCGCCTCCTCATAAAAGCTGAAAATTGATATTTTCGTATCGCTTCTTCATAAAAGTTGAAAATTGAAAGTCACGAAGCTTCTTCTATGAGTAAGCATTGTCTGTATTTTTGGCTTCCTCATAGAGGAAGCTTCGCGAATTTCAATTTTCAACTTTATGAGGAAGCGATATGAAAATTTCAATTTTCCACTTATATCATAAAGTGTGAAAAAAATACGAACTTCGACCGATTGAACGAAAACCCAATGAACAATTATTTATTTATACATAAATAAATAATGCACACATACACAATAAATAATCACACATACATTTTTTAATTAATAATATTTTGATCTCCGTGGAAAAGCTGGTTACAATTTTTGTCTAGGTGGGCAATGCGGTCTCTTCTGAGCGCCGCCGACACTTCTCCTCTTCTCGTCTCCCCGAAACGACCCATCGACCAAACATCTCTCAGCCGAGCTTCCGAAACCTCCGTCCGGATTCCCGTCGGAGCGACTTTTCTCCGAGATGCTCTCCAAGCCCCGAAAAATTTGACGAAGGTCGGAGCACAGCTGGCTCTCGAGAAGAACTCTGCAGTCTGCGGCGTTGTGTCTGCGCGCACCGCGCCGCAGCTTCTCGATAATCGGCCTCAGCAGTTGATAAGAGCGTTCGGCCGTGATTCTCGAGTGTTTTTCCCTGACGAGCGATCGCCTCTGGTTCGCGAGCGAGAGCATCAGATCGCGATTGCCGTCGATCGCCGTCGTCAGGCGTTCGTTCAGCTGGACAAGGTTTGGTCCATTTCTCTCAGCATCTTCGCTAGCTCTGCCTTTTGAGCGCATCCTTCTATCCATCTTCCGTCTCTTCATCGCCCGCTTGTCCTTCGACTTCCCGTTTCTCCGATCGAGATCCTTCCGATCGATGAGTCTTCTCCTCAGCGGCGTTCTCTCGCCGTTCCTCAGCCGTCTCTTCAGCAGCCTCCGCACCGCTCGAACGATCTCGACCGGCACGTCGTTGTTCCCGAGATTCAAGCCCACCAGAACGCTGTTAGTCTCCAGCAGATCGACCACCGATTCGCCGCCGATCTTCGTGAGACCGCAACGGCGCAGGCTGAGTTTCCTCAGCCAAAAGTCGTCCTTGAGGACTCGCGTCAGCTCGAGCAGCGCGTCGTCGCCGAACCGGCGATTTCCGTCCATCACGAGGGTCTCGAGCCCCGCGCTCGATCGGCCAACTTCCGGGCATCCGATCGCCGATTGACGCCAGACGTTCTCCAGCAACTTCGCACGTTTCTTCCTCAAGAAGGAAGCGATGAATTCCGCACTGCCGGACGTGAGCGAGCAGCCCGTGAAGTTTAAGAGCCGAAGATCGGCAACGTCCAAAATGGCACGCAGAAGAACGTCGCAACCTGCGGAGACGAGAGGGAGGAAATATTATTAGCGAGCTTTCGATCACACATGACTGTAAAGATATCTCCATGAGACTAGGCGAGAGTGCGACAAAATGGCACCGTGGGGCAAGATGGGACAGTAGGGCGAAACTCAATTTTCCAATAACTTTTGGTTACCCGATTTTGTCCCAATGGTACTTCGGGATTTTCAAGTCCGTTCTGGCGCACTTAGCACCACGGCTGGCATCCAAAAGTTATTGGAAAATTACGTTTTTACCCGTTGTTCCTTTTTGCCCCAATGTCCTATTTTGCCCCACTGTCCCCTAAATTTGGTGAAGTTATAACGACTGTCTTTTGCATCGCTCAAAATTCGCCCAAAGTTCACTTGGCGAATAAAATTCTACAAGTGAACAATTTTTTGTCTTCTTAAGGACTTGCCAAAAAATGAAATTTGGTGTCGTGCAAAGATCTTCAGGTTCTTGACCAGAGTCGGGTTTTGCGAGGATACGAAAAATTGATACGTACCACCGTCTCCGATTCTGCATCTCGCCAGGGAGATGCTCTTGAGACTCCGGTTGCCGGCCAGGCCGGCGCAGAGAATGTCGAGATATCGGGAATCGGCCAAGGGGATTCCGTCGAGGCTGAGGGACGTCAGGACGCCGGAGTTTCTCGTGCAAACCGCGACTGCGTCGACGATGCATCTCAGCAGAAAATTCGTGTAGACGATCGGTGCTCTGCCGATCGTCCTTCTGGATCTCCTGTTGTCGAAAGCAGATTCTCAAGGATTGATCAACGATGTTACCTGCGAACTAACGAGATTATAGGCAAGCGATTCTCTTAACCGCGGCAGAAATTTGAGAACTTTACACGGACCTTGTCGAAGCCCATCCAGGCCTTTTTCAAACCATGTTAGGTCGATGTAAAGCGCTGAAACTTCTACCAGGGAAGATGTAGAGGAGAATGCGGCAAAATGGGACGGATGATCGGGATGCATCGATGGGGCAAAATGGGACATCTCAATGACATTGGAAAATTGCGTTTTTAAAAATGGTTTTAAAAACTCAATTTTCCAATCATTTTGGGACGTTCCATTTTACCCCATCGATGCATCTCGATCGCCTGTCCCGTTTTGCCCCACTGTTCCATTTTTCATATATATGTATTTTTTTCATGACTAATCGTAGTTGGCATTTTGCTGTGTAATGAGCATTGAGAATGCTCTTCCGGTTCAACGGAGATAATGATCTTTGAGAAAAATTAATTTGGAAAAAACCCTTGAAAGAAATTTTTTTTGGGAAGCCGACTACAATGCGTTACCGATACTCGTCGAGTTTCTCTTCCGTATCGACAGTCTCGTCGACTCTCTTCGATCGATGCCGACTGTAAACTTCGATCTCGAGGAGGCTGCGATCGGCAGCTAGACTATTGAGAATCGGCGACCAATCTTCGAGATTAACTCGATCGCAGCAAAATTTCAATCTGTCCTCTGTCAAATGCGCTCGGATCGGAGCCAATGGGCTCACGCATTTCTGACAACAGAGGATCTCATATATCTGACTGAATTTATTGGTGCGCTTGAATCTCTTTATTTCTCCCATATTTATTTGATTACATTATTTTTATGCCAATAAAAATATACAAATACGCGGATAAAAAAAAAATCAAAAACGTGGCCTCTCTGCCGGCCGCGTTCCCTAATTCATCCGGTGTTGCAATCGGCTCAGAAAAAGCCTTCTTTTTTTTAGCAAGAGCCTTCCTTTATTCTCTTTTTTTTACAACTTCCAGAATTCCTTAATTTATTAGTTTCTGTCACGGCATTTACTTTACTCCAATGGAGGACGAGAAATCCACATTGAATTGCGACTGCAATTACAATCTTTTTTTGGCCAAGCGGCTCATCAGGGACTTCAGAGAAATCAAAGGTTAGCTTTAAAAAAAATCTCTCAGGATTCGTAACCAAAAAAAATAAAAATTGAACTGCGCGGCGTGTAACGAGACCTTCGATATTTGCATGTGCGATCAGAACGTCAATGCGCCATCGACTGGCTGCGTTATTTAACCGCAGCGAACAAAACGGTCGCGGAAATGCAACTGAGAAACGAATTTCTTCACCATCTTGTTCAGAATCTCCAAGAGGGTTGCTTGAGGCCGCCCTTCAACGTACCACCCATGACTTCCGGTCCTCTCGCCGCAATGGCTCATCTCATAGTCAGTCCAAGCCCAAAGTGTCTCGTTTTACTTATCCTAAAAAGGAAACGTTCAAAATTGTAGCCGGAGAGAATCGATCTCACGACGAAACTGGACGAAGATCTGTCGGACGACGACGACAGGGCTGAAGACGACGACCTGGAGATGCCGATGGTGATGGAAAAATCACCCGACGGCGGAGCATTTCTCGCCCTCCAGCCTGTACCTCGCGAGGGATCTTTTTGCTATCTCGCTATCACTACCCGGAAAGAGACCAAGTAGCGGTTATGAGAATTTCGAATTTCCTATAACTTTTATTTCACAAAAATGTACAATGAGTTTTACGGAAATCGGAGTTTTTCTGCATTGTGAGACATAGAGGTATTGATTATTATTGAGGATTCTTTTTTTCTCAATTTTTTGCTATCTCGCTATCACCACTTAGAAACAGACCAAGTAGCGATGATGAAGAACATTTCCTATTAATTATTTATAATTATTAAATCCTATAACTTTTAATAATTATTTATAATTATTAAATCCTATAACTTTTAATAATTATTTATAATTATTAAATCCTATGACTTTTAATAATTATTGGAGATTTTTTCTCTCCGTCTATTTTTTTGTTGCTATTTCGCTATCACCACCCGAAAACGAACCAAGTAGCGAAGATAGAAATTTCCCGTAACTGTTATTTCAAAAAAAATTTACATTCAGTTTTACGGAAATCGGAGTATTTCTGCATTGCGAGACATAGAGCGATCGATTATTATTGGTTTTTTTTTCTTCTCTACTTTTACATTGCCGCGCAGACGGGAGCCTACAGCTGAACGGACGATAAATAATAAATAAGGCAGAGCAACAGGCGAGCAGTTAGTGCCCAAGTGGGTGCAGTCGAACGATCTGCGGTCACGTATCTAGGACCGTACGTGGTTTAACATACTCTGTTGCCTCTATCGCGCTTCTATATTTGCCTCGAGCGTGTAAAGTCGCTAGTCGTACGTGTGAAAAAAAAATCGTTGGCCAAACACAGCGACAAACATACACAGCGATAAGGAGCCGCTTCCCAGAGATAACTTGCGTCACGCGAACTTTTGAGACATCCGGGGGATACGAGCATAGCCCTATTCGTAGTAACCGCTGTGTCGTTCCGCGACACAACTGTACACACGTCAGGCAAATAATCCTCCATGCAACGAGCTGCACCCACAAAAATTATTTACTTGATCCGAAAACAAACATTTATTTTTATCCGAAGAACAAACATTTAGTTTGATCAAATAAATATTTATTTGCGGATCGTCAGCGAAATAAATAATTTTTCTGCGTGCCTGATGCGAAGCTATACAATTGTTTTTCTTCTCTCGTTCCCTCAACGAACGATCAGATTATAGTTTTATTGCACACTCAGCAGGTCGCTTGTTATTTTTTTTTTTCGCTTAGCATTTTCACGTTAAATCGCCAATTGTCGATTCAGCTTGTGTACCAAACCCTATTGCACATACGAGTCCAATGAGATTCCCAAGGAGATCTCGCTGAATCTTTCATCGGTTGCAACCGTTGCCACGGTGTACTGGCCATGGGTCAATTTTCATTTCGTTTAACCTGGCGATGGTCTTCGTCTCGAATGCCCAACGAACGACACGATTGATCAACCGATCAATTTCTCACCCAAAAAGAGAACATAAAGACTTAAAAGAGATCTTAAAAAACAATTTTAATCGCTCATTTTATCTACCGTTCCTTATTTCCCACCTTAAAAAACTACGTTTGGGAATTTAGTTAGGACTAAAAAAAAAAACATCACCGACGAGACGGATAATTGATCCGCCGTTATTGATATGCCTTCGACGTGCGATTGCGCACATGCGGAGGATGAACGTGCGTGCAAATTTGCTTCCGAGGCTCGATCGCGCGTACGAAACGATTATCATATGTGCGACAACGCGCTCATTGAAATACGTATAGGTTGGCTCGGGTGTTTCGTATTGCGGCTCTTCAGTCGCGACCTCCACCTCCGCAGGATCATATCGCTGACTCGAGTCGAGGTGGAGGCCGTCGGCACGCGGTCTGACGCGAGATCATCGGTGATTCGCGAGTCCCTCGATCGCGGTGCGTGCGCGTCGATCTACCGCGCATGCGCACGGATCTGCTCAAACAGGCGATCGATAAATCAACCGCTGAACATCCGAAATCCAGGAATTACGGTCGAATGCATTTTATCGAATCTGTTTTTTTTTTTCTTACCGATCCTCCTCGCCTGCAGACACGTCTTCGCACACGTGCAACGCGCCGGATGAGAATACAAGAAGAGTAATCTCTGTATGCGATTCATTAGCGCATAAGACGCGCTCGGTGCAACGTCGTTGCTCCGGTGTTGCAGTGATTCTCCGATTAAACAACGAGTTATAAATATTTGACGAGTTACACGCACTCCAACCGTCGTACACAATATGCGAATGTTAAACGATCGTTACGATAAGGATCGTTGCTGCGGGCGATCTTACGCCTGGAAAGTTGGGATAGTCGCTGTGCGGAAAAAAGACATCGCGAGTTTGAGGATATATTGAAAATTTGTGGTATATAAAAAAAAAATTGTACAAAAATAAAATTTAAAAAATACGAGGGTAATAGACGAAAAATGTGATTCGCCAGTGACAAATGAGAAATGTGCGTCGTTCGAGAATCAAGAGAATCGCTATGTCGGAAAGGCTTTCCTGGTTGCACGGGAAGATGTTTACGGCTCTGCGAACACCAAACTCACGTGCGATCGGCCAGCGAATGCAGGCGCGTGGAAAATAATTTAACGGAAAATATATAGACAGTCGAAGAACAGCCTGATCGGGTAAAAGCGCTTGCGGGACGCTTCTAGTGTGATTTTTGGGTGACGAGAGACTTACTGAAAAAATGGGCTGTACGCCGAGCGCAATACTCGCTTGCATGAGAAACGCCAAGAGGCTCGAAACCGGAAGAGCCGACGAGTCGCTCGTCACCAGCGGTGAGTTTTGTCATGGGAATTACCCTGAAAAATTAATTTCTTCCACGTGCGCTATCGAGTCTGCTGTCAGTGAGGGATTGACGGTTAGAGACATTGGAAAGTAACATTGACGCTTGCAGCGGTTCTTTGCAGATATTTCGGACGATCTTAAAGGACCATCGAGCGATGCGAGTGCGTCAGATCTTCGAAATTGTGAAGATCTATATTTACCCGAGGATTTTGATTTCTTACGTACGTTCGGTCAGTTCATCGTTCCCATAATACTTTTTTATGTACATTAGATCGTAGACGATTCGACGAATATTGAAATTCCTACGAAAGGTTAACGATCGTTTATTTTTTATTTATTATTATTTTATGTGTTGGAATTGATTGCGTAGTAAAAATCATACCGTCGCCCTATCGATCGTCGCTCGATCTATGGATCTTTGACGAATCGATCATAGCAGATCGTAAAAACCATTCGACGAATATAAAAATGCTCTATAACTCGTTAACGACCTTTGTTTATTGTTAACTTTATAATTAAATTATCCTATTGATCGTCGTTCGATCTATCGATCTTTGACGAATCAATCATAGCAGATCGTAAAAACCATTCGACGAATATAAAAGTTCCCTACAACTCGTTAACGATCATTGTTTATTGCTAGTTTTGTAATTAAATTTTCCTCCTATCGATTGTCACTCGATCCATCGATCTTCGACGAACTCTTCACAGCCGATCGAAACGCTCGGGGCTATCCACTCTCGCCTATGTGACACGCGTATATATAGCACTATTAGGCACATCGACCTACAGAGATTTTCGATCTAGCCTCGTGCCTTCGAACATCACCTTTCTAATCGCCGCGTCGGCCCCTTGACTGATCGACTCTACACTCGCCGTGTATTCGTAACATGTCGAATATACGTTGAAATCACATCGACCTATCGATCATACCTACAACGAGTATATTTTAGAATAATAGCAGTAGTTGTAAGTGTCTGTGTATTAACAATACATACGATGAGTTAACGATCTATACTGATATTAAATATTTACACATTTCCGTCGCTAATAACCAGTTGATGCGATGGTAAATAAAAACAAATATTTTTTTTTCTTATACATTTACACATTTATAAACGCATCTACATATTGTCATCGGGACATCGAGCCTTCGGGGTTTCTTAAATTTCCCTGGTTTTTAAATATTTCGTCTGAGACGTGATTGCAAATTTTTCGGTTATATGGTGTACACAATCTTATACTTATTCATCGACAACGATTACTATAATACGCATGTAAAGTCATTATAAAAAATCTCTCAAACAATCCCCAACCATATCAGCCCTCACAGCACGATCAACTACTATTTCGACTCATTTCGTGTTGAACAGAGTGTCTTATCTTTATTAATTTTCACAATTTTATAATTCGTGATCCACGATTCGGGCAGCGAGGAAATTTTTCCTTGTACGTAGCTCGATCGCTTGACCCTCCCTCGACCCGTGCAGAATTAAACCGGATCACCTATCCGACATTAATCAATTTAATCTAAAAGGCGCTCCTTATCTTAACGAAGCTAATGAATGAGAACGATGAGTGAGGTCATTAAATCAACTCAGCTTATATTTGCATGACAATATGCGACTCGGCCGATCCTCACATACTTCATTTTTATTTTATTTTTTTCACTGTATCATTTTATATTTTAAGACGCAGGTGAATTTCCCCCTTAGGAATGGCATTCAGGATGCTCGGAAGGAATTTACAAATATGTTAATATTCGCATGCAATCTCGACGATATAGTTTCGTGAATTTTTTTTTGCCGATTAAATTCGTAGCCCAGTGATAAAAAAAAATCGGTGATAAAAAAGAATTTAGCCGGTGTGCCGTGCGTAGAGACGAAAAATTCTGGCCTGCCGGCGAAGCGTGTTCGCCGGACAAACCCGGTCGCTCTATCTCGCCCGGCTGCCATTCACTCCTCCTGGGCACTCCGTACGGAGCCCCGGCGAATATGCTCGCAGCGGCGATTCGGCTCAGTCGCTATAAAACCGCTGACGATGGCCCGTCCTGGCCCCCCGACATCCGCGCACCGAGGAGCCTCAGTCAGAGCCGTCGTCGCGAGCCTCGAAATCGCTGACGCGGGACGTTAATTAAAATTTTATGTTTTACTACATTTTTTACATATTTTTAAAATTCCTCGCACTGCGCCGCAGCGCTGAGAGAGTTTGCAAAAGCCAAGATAAACTTGATCTTGACATTTAAGTATATGGTGATAAAAAAAGATTTAACGTGCGGTTCCCAATATAGCTGAGTGAAGCAGTGATTTTTTTTTTCGCGCTAACAATGTGCAATAAAAACGTGACCTTAGCATTTGATTAATCGGAAAATTTTATCGTGCGGGAAAAAAAAATCAGATCGACAGCGGATCTCGTGCGAGGGTCGAAAGTCCGAGTGAAACCGAGCACCTTTGCGTATCGACGCTTTCAGCGTCGCGCGTGAGTTTCTCGACGCTGAAAAGTCATTTTCAACCAGTATATATATATATATTGTATATATATATAAATGTGTATCTGCACAACATAGTTACGCATGACATTCGTATTTTCGTGTGGGTAGAGGCGATAGATTTACGAGGCACAATTATAGATCGGCGAGATCGGCTGATAATAAATTCGCCATTTATTGCGAGCGATTGTTTCGGCGAACAATCGAATGCGGTAGTGCGTGACTTTCGTCGCATTCCGATCGAGCTTGGAGTCATTTTCGGATCATCGAACTGAATAAAATTTCGCTCGAAAGAAAAAGTTCATCGCCGCGAAGGAGCTTGTGGGAAAAAAATAAAGTAAAACTGTCGGAGCGGGCTCGGAACGACGATAAATAAATTGAGACGAGAGCCGAGAACGGACGTCCGGTGTTAGCCGTGACGGCTTGCAAGCCACTGCGAACGATCGCTCGCTGCAGCTGACCGAAGCAGCGACGCTCCTCGTGGAGTTAAATTTCTTATCGCTAGAATTCTCTGTATATCTATCAGAGAGGAGCTGCCGATAAGAAACGCATGACGTTTCGTTCTCCACGATCGATCCAACGACGCATTTTTTTTTCTCTCGTTCTCGGTATGACATTTTTTTTTTAATATTGCAACAACTTGCAGGAAGCTATTCGGTTTGTCACACCGGGGATAAGACGAGCGATCGCATGGTACAATGATCCTTTAATTCGACGATAATAAAAAAAGAAAACAAATTTAAGCGGGAATTAATCGGACGGATTAAGGCTGTGTCGCAAATTCGTTCGGAGGATTTATCACTTGTCGACGCTGATCGAAGGATAAGTCCTACCTGATCGTCATTCGTCGAGGAACAGACTCCTCCGAGCGGACGCTCTTTTGTCTCCGCTTTGGAAACGTGTTTATTGTCATCAAAGTAAATAAAAAAAATAATAATAAAACAGTTTAATACAAAAATATAATTTAATGGAAATAAAAATTGAATATAAAAATAACCTTTGATACAAATAAAAATTGAATATAAAAATAATATTTAATACGAACAAAAACTGAATATAAAAATAATCTTTAATACAAACAAAAATTGAATGTAAAAATAATTTTTAATACAAAAAAAATTGAATATAAAAATAAAATTAAATACAAACAAAAATTAAGGTGATGGGCGAATTGGATTCCACTGTCGTGTAAAACTTAATGCGATCTCTCGGTACGGCGGATACGAGTTTGTTAGATGATTGTGAGAAGGTGACAGTGGCCCACATGACATCGCCCCAGGGCGAGTTTTATCTGCCTGACCAGGAACAGGACGACGTGGATGGCCCTCGGGAGGTCACCCAAAATGGTATTTAGTCTACAGAATTAAATTTACCGAGCCAACGATGGCAATGTTCATCGTCGAAACATTGCTGCCAAGTGCTCTGCGAGCGGATAAACGGAAGCACGCTGGCTCCGAAGCCCTATCGAAATTTATCGGAAGGACTTTGATTGCCCTCGGCCATTGCCTGGCAACGATTTACGTCATGAATATTAATCTCCTGTGTCCGCAATATCATGTACATGACACGTTATATTTTATTGGCCCTACTCGTCACGCTGTCCCGTTCATATCCACTCTAATGCAGCTGATCGTAAATACGTCTGCACACGTCCACCACCTTCCCATCGTAATCTATGTAAACTCCTTCGAGTGCAATAATTCGCAGAGAAAAATAGGCAGTTTCGGTAACGGTAATGGACGCCGGTGCATTTTTTTTAAGTCAGTTCCATGTGGCAATGTATAAATAGTAAACAAAAAAATTAAATTAATATAATATTTAATTTCAAAAAGTAAAAAAAAATGGACCTGGTCCACGGGTCGTTGAATTACGTAGTAATCGGGCTGATCCATATTAACCACTGTTACCCTACGGAGATCTCGACACATTTTCCTGATATTATATTTGTATTCTCGATCAAAAGTCAACGTTATAAAAATATTTTTTTCGTGATTGGAGTAAAGTTTCTACTGTACTAAAATTCGAGGTTCAATTATGACCTTTGCCGAGAGTAGAAATTCGGCGACACTCTCTGAATAACAGTTACAGTAAATTCCCTTTGGTAATGTACATAGAGTAAATACAAAAAAAATCCCTTAACATAATACTTAATTTTACCAAATTAAAAAAAAATGTACCGGTTCCATGTATAATCGATTTACGTACTAATCGGGGTGGTCCATATTCACCACTCTTACCCTATGGATACCTCAACAAACTTTCGTGATATTATATTTGTATTTTCGATCTAAATTCAGCGTTATAAAAATATTTTTTTCGGATTGGAGTAAAATTTCTACCGTACTAAAATTCGAGGTCCAATTATGACCTTTGCCGAGAGTAGAAATTCGGCGACACTCTGCCGGGTAACAGTAACGCGTCACGTTCGTGAGCGAGATTTTTCGACCTGGCCTTCGGAATCGACGCGCAAACAACTGTGGCAAAAGCGACAGTGGAGTTTCAAGACACATTCAGAATAAACGAGCCAGGCCGCAAGAAAGTTCCGCCCGAGGCGGTGCAAACGTATGGCGGGCAGCCTACGGCTATTATGGCAAAAGCCCTCTCGCAGGTTTCCTCCTTCCTCTCCGACTCCTTAATAATGCCTTAAAGATACTATGTAGAAAGTTTAACGTTTCTCGGTTAAGGAGAAAAGGTCGACGTTGTATGGACGCACGGTATTCATCGGACCCCTGTACACAATACCTATACAATACCTCGCGGGACAGGATCAATTTTTATTCGTTCGTTCGTGCCCTACTTCTTATCCCATGGAGTTATTTATTTGTCATTTTTTTTCGACATCGCTGATCGCGCTGTCGTTAGATCACATTAATTAGGATCAACAAATGTGAACTACATTGCAAATCTCCGCGATTTGCATATGTAATTAATTAATGTGGCGAGGTTGAGGGCCCGCCCGAACGACAATTGGAAAACGAGCTCACGTATCGGCAATTAAGACTCAATTAAACGGATCGTGCCCGTCCCACATTAGTGTCCGCATGGCCGGTACGATTCGTTACTTTCTAAAGGGTCGACGTGAGACGATCGAGCTCGGGATCGTACGCAATAGTTTTGAGGATAATGGTAATTTTTATCTTACAGGCGAAATTGGTGACGGTTCGAGGATGCAGGAGCTCGATTTTTGGAAAGAAAAATCTCTGGTCAGCGGTCTCATGTTCACGGCTGACGAAGACATGGAATGCTCGGCCGCCGTGAGTAAAATTTTTTTTTACTGCTTGCTCGTAGTTCGTAGCGTAATTTTATCAATTTGTTTTCTTGTTTATTTATTAACGCTACTTATGACGCTCGATAAAGTATCGTGACGAATCGATAGCGGGCCTCGTTGCGTTGATCTTACACATTGTTATCTGAGTCGCATTCGCGAGTGAACTGTAGATAAGGAGCGTGGAGGCAGTACCTTTCATACTCGACTGTACCAGTCGCCGGACAGTCTTGGGCTTACAATAATTGGAGTCTGGGTGAAGGCCCTAAATACGACTTAGATTAATCAGGATCTGGATGGAGGTCCTAAATAGAACTTAGATTAATGCGGGTCTTGTAGGAAGTTCTAAATACAACTTAGAATAATCAGCGTTTGGGTGCAGGCACTAAGTGCGGCTTATCAGTGTCTGGGAGGGGGAACTAACTGGGACTTAATATCAAGGTCTGGGCCGAGACCCTAAATACGACTAGGCATAATCAGGGTCCGAATGATGGCACTAAGTGGGACTTTATATCAGGCTCTGGGAGGAGGCACCAAATAGAACATAGAATTATCAGGATTTGGAAGGAAGGCTTAACAAAGTACGATTTAGAATAATCAAGGTCTGGGTGAAAGCCCTAGCTGGGACGTAATATCAGGGCCTGGGAGGAAGCCCTAAATAGAACATAGAATAATCAGGATCTGGGAAGAAGCCCTAAATTCTATGGAATAATCAGGACCTTGGTGGGGGTCCTCAAGGGACTTAAAATCAGTGTCTAGGAGGAGGAACTAACCAGGACTTAATATCAAGGTCTGGGCCGAGACCCTAAATACGACTAGGAATAATAAGGGTCCAAATGATGGCACTAAGTGGGACTTTATATCAGGGTCTGGAAGGAGGCTCGAAATAGAACATAGAATTATCAGGATTTCGAAGGAAGCTTTAACAAAGTACGACTTAGAATAATCAAGGTCTGGGTGAAGGTCCTATGTGGGACTTAATATTAGAGTCAGGGACGGGGCCTTAAATATAATTCAGAATAGTCAGGATCTGGGTGAAAGTTCTAGCTGGGACGTAGTATCAGGGCCTGGGAGGAGGCCCTAAATAGAACATAGAATAATCAGGATCTCGGAGAAAGCCCTAAATTCGACTTGGAACAATCAGGACCTTGGTGAAGGTCCTCAATGGGCATTAATATCAGTGTCTGGGTCGAGGAACTAACTGGGATTTAATATCAAGGTCTGGGACGAGGCCCTAAATACGACTTAGATTAATCAGGGTCTGGATGAAGGTACTAAGTGGGACTTAATATCAGTACCTGGGAGGAGGCTCTAAATAGGACATAGAAATAATCAGGATTTTGGAGGAAGCCCTGAGTACGACTTAGAATAATTAAGGTCCGGGTGAAGGTCTAGGTACGACTTAGAATATTTAATCCGGGAGGAAACCCTAAGTACGACTTAAAATAACCAGGGTCTGGATGGGAGTCCTAAATAGAACTTAGATTAATGCGGGTCTTGTAGGAAGTTCTAAATACAACTTAGAATCATCAGCATTTGGAAGTACGATTTAGAGTAATCAAGGTCTGGGGGAATGTTCTATGTGAGACTTAATATTAGAGTCTGGGACGGGGCCCTAAATTTAATTCAGAATAATCAGGATCTAGGTGAAAGTTCTAGCTGGGACGTAGTATCAGGGCCTGGGAGGAGGCCCTAGATAGAACATAGAATAATCAGGATCTGTGAGGAAGCCCTAAATTTGACTTGGAATAATCAGGACCTTGGTGAAGGTCCTTAATGGGACTTAATATCAGTGTCTGGGTCGAGGAACTAACTGGGATTTAATATCAGGACATAGAAATAATCAGGATTTTGAAGGAAGCCCTGAGGACGACTTAGAATAATTATGGTCCGGGTGAAAGTCCAACGTGGGACTTAATATCAGGGTCTGTGAAGAGTCCCTAAACACAACTTAGAATAATCAGGGTCAGAATAATCTGGGTGAAGGCTAGGACATAATATCAGGGGTTGGATGAAGCTCCTAAGCGAGACTTAAAATAAATCAGGCTCACGAAGAGGGTTTTTTTTTCAGCAGATATCGTAGAATTATTACATCGTATATCACATGTCTGAAACCTCAACGGCTCACAACAAATGAGCCTTTCTCGTTTCAGCCACACGATATTTCCGATGTACGGAGAAATCAGGAAAAAAACCACAATGCAACCCACAATTCTCCGTCTCGATGAAAACACCCTACAGATTTAACATTGTACCCTACCTATTTTTTTTTATTAAAAAAACAGATAATCGGACCAAATCGGTAAATCTCTTATCACGTCGATTGTCTCTCCACCGTCTCGCGTTACAAAAATTAACGAACAGAGAACATCGATGGCCCTCCGATCGTGGAAGAACTCTCAGTTCTTCAACAAATCGTTCGTCAATCAAGTGTAAAGCTCTCGGAACCTCCGTCTATTCCGAGCGACACATTAATTATCGACGTACGAGCATCGGTGACTTTCCCGTCGCATCGTTCATCGCGCAAGTGCAGAGAATCCAACGAGCTTCTCCGTTACGCGTTGCGAACGATAAATCGACGAGAAAAAAAATCGATGGCTCGAGTCGTCGACGAGCGATGAAGTTTCCCGAAAGAAGTTACGGAGCAAAGATCGCTTCCGTGTACCGCGCGTGCGAAAGTCGAGCCCGATGCTCACTCGCCGATATTTGCGACGTCATCGAAATCTCCCAGTACTCCGTATCTCTTATCGATATTATCAACCGACTCCTTATCGAAAGGGACTTTATCAAACCTGGTATGTACAGCTTGAGGTAACGAAGAGAAAAAAAAAATATGAAAAAAAAAAAAATAAATATTGGTAGATTCTATGTTTTCTCTGCAAGAGTGTTGTTCTTCTTCGGTGGTGCGTCGTCGAACTGACGGACGGAAAAATGCCGAGAAGTCGCGAACCCCTTCCCGGCGCCGAGCGGACATGCGCGTTCGGTCCGTCTCTCGAGGCTGCCCCGGCTTCGTAAAAAATTCATCGGCAATCGCGGTGTATTGTCGAACTTTGTGACAAACAATAACACAAAAAAGGAAGGGAAAAAAATTGCCGGTGGGTTTCCTCGAATCGACGGTAAGATAATTGCGGCGAGATGGAAACCGAGTGCGGGCGAGCGATCGACTGCGCATGCGCGCTATGAATTAATAAAACCGATTGTCGGGACGTCGAGCGAAATTGCTCGCGCACGGGAAGAGATTTACCTCGATGCACATTCGAAGTTTCTCGTTATTTATTCACCCTTTCGTACGTTCGAGCAACCCTTTACCACCCCCGCGCGCCCCTCGCCGCCTCGCCGTCCGCGCAACCCGCACGATCGCCTATAAGCTCGGCTATAAGAAAAATTGAAGCGCGCGCTTCGAAGCAACTTCGACGGGGAATTACGTGGACGTATTAAAAATGCACCGTAGCCGCGGTGCAACAACCCCTTCCGCTGCCTTCCGCGAGCTCTAGAGTCCGTCTATAGACCGTGCGGGAAGTTGGAACGGAGTCGCATGGGAAAACGACAGCTGGCTCAACCCTTCTTCCCTTATAAATCGTATCTCTGGGTTTTTATTTTCTCCCCCTTGCACACGGAAGCGCCGCGAAGTTGAAAACAAAAGTAGCGATTTTTACCTCGCAAGCATGATTTTATTTTGCTTTTTATTTGCACGATCAAGAGGCCGCGCACGCGATCGGAACGGTGGAGGGGGCAAGGGAGAAAAAAAATGTATGTGGAGGGAAAAGCTCGGAGCTCTTTGGTTGGGGGCGTTGACGTGAATTTGCGCAAGCGCGGGCCGTCTGGTAGGGATGCTCCGAGGGCGCTTCTGGGGGGAAGATAGAGCCCTTTTATTTCCCAGTTTAGAACAAGATCGAGGTCAGTAGATCGGCACTTAATGACTCTGGTAGGACGGTCGATGCACGGTACAGTCCCTTCGCCTGCTTGCATCTGGCTGTACCGGCCGATGCAAACTGTACTAACAATACGTACAATTATATGATGAAGACAGGGATTTTATTTTTTTTTATGCTATGTCGACGCATCTAGAAAAATGAAGACTGGTCCTGTCGAAAAGCATGAAACAAGCAAAAAAGAATATTTTTGGCATAATTGTCAAATTTCCCTTCGCCTGCTCGGGCTGTACCGGCCGATGCAAACTGTACTAACAATACGTACAATCATATGATGAACACAGGGATTTTTTAAAAATGCTATGTCGGCGCGTCTAAAAAAAATGAAGGCTGGTCCTGTCGAAAAGCATAAAGCAAGCAAAAAAAATATTTTTGGCATAATTATCAAATTTCCCTTCGCCTGCTCGGGCTGTACCGGCCGATGCAAACGGTAGAAATAATGCAAACAATCGTATGATGAAGACAGACATTGTTTTTTTTTTTAATACTATGTCGATGCATCTAAAAAGATGAATGCTGATCGATAAATAAGAGAGTTGTATGTTTTCCTATAAAAAAAATCGTGTCGCACAGCATTATATAGCAAAAATAAATTATTTTCAGCATCATTTTTATTTATTTATTTATTTTTATTTCCAAGGGTCTGGAAGCGAACGGCCGATATAGATTTAAGTGGCGAGTCTCGTGAGCAAGTGTACGAGTAGTCATCTGATGAACACCGGCATTGTTTTTTTTTTTTATACTTTGTCGATGCATCTAAATAAAAATGAAGACTGATCGACAAGTAAACGAGTTGCTTGTTTTCCTATAAAAAAAAATAATTCATGCCGCGAAGCGTGAGTTAAGTAAAAAAAAATGGCAAAATTGCCATTTTTTTGGTTTGTTTCCGACGGTTGTGAAACGAGCACCCGGTATAGATTTGTGGCAAGTTTCGCGACCAAGTAGTACGAGTGGTACCGATTGATCGATCGAGATTCAGGTCACTAGATCATCATTTTTATCGTCATGCAAGTAGTACACCGTAGACTGTACGAATGCCGCGACGACACTCCTCTTCTGTATCATACGCCACTACTCGGATAACATGCTTTTTTTCAGTAAATAATGAAGAAAAAAAAATGAAAGAAAGACTTGTTTCTTCGATAAATAAACCAGGTACTTCTGAATACGTATCGATGACTGTTTTGTCAGATTAGTGTATAGATGTAAGTGTATAGGAAGCTCTCTTTGCGCGTCGACCCAGAGATCTCTTATCGATTGGATAAGCGTAGTTTATACCCTTTGCAACGATTGTATCGCCTCTATAATCTCGATGCCTCATTGGATCGCCGATCAGTATCGCTCCCGTTGCAACTCTGTGTTGACATTCTGGAATACCCTAACAGTGTCACGAGGTCAAAATTTGCCGATTTTCTTTTCTCACAAAAAATATTTTCAAAAAATACAAAACTCTGAAAGTCATGAAGATAATTTAGTTGAAAATATGACGAAGGAGGAGGGTGAATAATTTCGTTGTGCAATAAATAAAGTGCCGTTTCAATGGTGTCGGAGGTAACGAGCGATACGAGACGCCTCACTCATCAAACACTCTATATTTCCGGCTCCACCGGAAGTGACGATGCGCAACCACACGAAAGCGCGTCGCGCTCGGACACTTGGGCGTCGCGATTTTCCTCGATATTCTGCGGTTATTTCTTCGGACGCAAATGGTTCGTTAGCCGAAACAAGATGCAGGTCATGGTAAGACCATCACTTCCTTTGGCTAATGGATCGCGGTCCGAAACGAGCAAGGTAGTCGAGAACACATTTTTTTTTTTTAATCTTCATTGATCATCGATTGATTATCGATTGATTGATTTTTTTAATCTTCATTGATCATCGATTGATCATCGATTGATTGATTTTTTTAATCTTCATTGATCATCGATTGATCATCGATTGATTGATTTTTTAAATCTTCATTGATCATCGATTGATTGATTTTTTAAATCTTCATTGATTACCTTCTTCGTAGAAGGAAGAATATGCTTCTGTCACGGATTTTTTTCTTAAACTTTCTGTCCGATAATAAATAAAATACGACACCTTCTCCGCGACAACTTCTTATTTCTCCGCGACCATCTTATTTCCGAAAAAGAAGCTATTTGTTTTATTTTTTTAATGAATTTCAGAAGGGCCCGCAAGACTTCAATTCTACCCTGTCCATAACTGCAGCCTCACGCGTCGTCAAGGTATTGGAAAAAAAATCACAGATTCTAATTAACACTAGACCTATTAAAATGATCACCGTGAAACAGGCCTGGGCAAATTGCTTAAGTACTTGAAGTACTTATTGAATATCAAGTACTTGAACTACTGAGCACTGAATAATTCTTAAATATTGACGTATTGAGTACTGGCAGAACTGAATCACTGAAATTCTGTGTACTGGGCACTGACTCAGTATTGAGACATCAAACGTACTTCAAGTACTTATTTTATTTGCCCAGCTCTGCCCTGATGATATCTGCAAGAGGCTACATTTCGTCAAGTTACAACGACGGTGTTTTGCATCGCACAAACTTCCCTCGTGAAAGTCCACTTGGAGAATAAAATTCTCACGAGCGAACAATTTTTTATTTCTTCCTAAAGCAATGCACTGACGGATTTTTAAATTCGATTTGATTTTTTTTTGTATGGGAAAAATATGTAGAAAGTCACAAAATTCAAAGGGACTTAAAAAATCTGAAAAAAAATCATACGTATTCAGAAAATAAACGAATAATTTTCATGAAACAGTCAGGTTTCCATGCAGTGCATTGACGGACTTACCAAAGATGAAATTTGATGTCATCTTCAGGGTAATTTAAAATTGATGATCGTTGCTGTAACCGTCGATGTTCCGAATTGTCCAGGTCTTATTAGTTTTTCCACGCGACGATCAGCAAGTCGAGGTCCTCGCCTCGGTCGCCAGGAAGTTGGGATGGAGCGTTTCGATAGCGAAAAATTCGGAAAAAGCTGCCGAACTCTTTCAGAGCCGATGTCACGATCTCGTCATAATCGATCGGAGAGGACAGCGAGGTCCCGAGGGTGATGCTGTGTGCAGAGCCATAAGGAACACGAATTGCCATCACAGCAGCGTTATTTTAGCTCTAGTTAAAAAATCGTAAGGACACACCGATATCTCGATAATGAAGTCTATCGAATCTCGATCGATCATCGATTAACGACGATTGATCTCTCCCAATCAGGTTCTTCACTCAGAGCGACAATGACGAAATAGTTACGTTGGATCTGTTGAACACAGGCTTTAGCCGGGTGAGTTTGCAGTAATGAAATGTTCTAAAAAAAACTTTAAAAAAAATTGATTTTTTTTTAGATCGTAAGGTAAAGGTAGCAATGCTTGGACGGTTAAGAGCATAACTTTGTTAAATAACTTGTTGTTGTATAACTTTGTTCTGTGGATCGAATAATGTTTATAGATACGATTACAAGTGTCAAATTGGATTTCAAATACTTAAATTCGGAATAAATAAAATCTGCCGACTGGAACGTCAGATTCTTGCGAATAGTGTTCACTCCGCATAAGTTTCGGAGAAATGAGAGGGAACTGCAAACACTTCTCAATGCTATAAAACTGTGAAAAAATCATGCATATTAAAGGTGCTGAAACGAATAATAGACAATTTTTCATAATAGTAATTCCAAAATGGTTCAACAAATCTCCCGGAAACCTAACTTTTTAAAGAAAATGATTCGTTCATTTTTCTGAATACGTATGAAATTTTTCAGATTTCTAAATTCACTTTGGATTTTGTGACGTTCTACACATTTTTCCCGTATAAAAAAAGATAAAAGTGAATTTAAAAATCTGCAAAAATGCATACGTATTCAGAAAAGTGAACGCATCTTTTTCATTTTTTTTTAAATTTAGGTTTCCGACAGATTTGTCGAACAATTTTATTTTTCATGAATTTGTTAATAACACTTTGGAATTATTATTATGCAATATTAATCTTTTTAGCACCTTTGATATGCTTGATTTTTTCAGATTTTTATACCATCCAGAAGTGTTTGTAATTCCTTCCCATTTCTCTGAAACTCATGCGAAGTGAACACTATTCACAAGGGCTACCTTAGGGATCAACGAACGAGCATAAATTTGTATAATGTCTTCATGCCTACGACAGGCTATGATGGAGTGTTCTCACGAGGTCATGCTGAGCAATCAACTGGTAGGCATCTACGCCAGCGAGGTGGAGCCGCGAATGCAATTGGCAGCGGCCCACGCGCTATACGTTGCAGTCGACAGGTGTCGAGACATGGTCCACGTAACGGACGATCAGCACGTCGTACGCGTGAGTAAAAGTTAGGCGTATAAAAGACAGTAGCTGCGATCGGGTAAGGCGAAAGCGTCGAGCGCCCAATGATCGTTGGCTCGACCAAAAAACGACCTTGCGAAAGCGCTGTTCTTTCTTCTCTTTATTTTATGTTTTTTTTTAAATATATTTTTATCACGTGTTACAGTTCGTGAATAAGGCCAGTGAAAGGTTGCTCGGATACATGTACGAGGAGATGCTCGGTAAGAACCTCTCGGAGATAATAACTTGCGAAAATTTCGTTCTCATGGACCAGCAGCTACAGAGAGGAAGGGAATTCGAGGGTAACATGAATTGCAGGAGAAAGTTCAACGACACTATAACGATAAATTGCAGGATAGTGCCGTTCTGCGCGACTGGCAAGTGAGTTCTTCGGTAGATCCCCTATATAGATCGTGATCGATAAACGAGTCGAATTTTGTTTTTTTCTCTTTAAATAAAAAATAATTAAGTTAAAAAAATGTACATCTCTTTTAACAAAAAATCACGAATTAAAAAAAGAATGTCAAATTCAAAGAAACTCAACAAAATAAAAAATTATATATTTTTACAAGTAAAAAAAAAAAATTAGATAAAAATTGGTTATATTGATCCGCAGAAAACCGTCGCATTACGTCTACGTCCACGACACTATGTACCTCCTGGAGAACATGGGAGTAGCCGGTGTCACCCTGGGAGGGCAACACCCCAGAGGAAGCCTGCACTCCCTGCGTCGTGGATCGTTCGACGTTAAATCGATCGGCAGCGATATCGGAAGTAAAGACCTTCTTAAATTTTTTTTTTATCTTATCGATTCTTTCGCACACTTCTACTAATTGTTTTGATTGTCCTCTCTTATCGTGGTACTCGCGCCGGACTTGTGTACGTCTTTAGCTCAGAGACGTTCGAGTCTGCAAAAATTGAACAGCCTACCGCTCGAAGCTCCGATCACGAAAGTGATGACTCTGCTGACGAACGCGATGACGGAGATCACCGGAACGCACCCCGAAATGGCGATGCAGATCGACAAGGTGAATCGATCGTTCGGCACGGATCGGAAAGACATTTCTTATTATTTTTTTATTCATTGAAAGACTTTTGTTGAGAAGCTTCGAAATTTTTCAGGCGATCGAGACCCTGAAGTGCACGGAGCTTTACCGACCGTACCTGAGAGAAGACACGAAGATCTACAACGATCCCGTTGCTTCGGACCTCATCGAAGCACTCTTATCCGTAATAATCTTTACATTTTCCTTAAGATCCTATTTTTTAAATTTTAGTAGCGAATTTATTAACAATGTTACAAGCATGTAACAGTTTTTTTCATACCTAACAAACTTGTCTCTTTTCACCTATAATGCATTGCCAATTGGCCATCGACCGCAGTCCTTCAGCAATTTTTTTATTTTATTTTTAAGGTAGTACTACCACAATGACTGACGTTGCCTAAGTTCGAGAGAAAAAAAACAAAGATTACAAACACTTCTCGATGAGAAAACAATCTGAAAAAATTCTAGCATATAAAAGGTGCTGAAAAGATTGTTTGTGCATAATAATAATTTCAG
>JAPYZC010001612.1:0-18127 GCA_030522665.1 Ichneumoninae sp. A BG-2022a | reverse complement strand
GCGACCTTCGAACTTACTCCGCCTTGATTTTTCACACCTTCCCCGCCTCCCTAAATATCCTCTCATTGCATCGGAGTTTTTTCTTGTTGCAATAGTCCTCGAGAAAGTGCATCGACTCTTTGGCCATGTTACACTCTCCGCGTTCACGATTTTCGATCTTTCTCTGGCGTTCGCGGTGAGCACCGTTGGAAGGGTTCGTCCGTACATACATCTAACATGCGTATGCCTGAATAAGCCTCTGCCAGAGTCGCGAGCTTTCGTACGACGCCGAACGAAGAGTCTTTCTCTCCGGTGTTATTTTCGATTGGCGACGGCGAAGCTTCCACTCGCTAAGACTGCATACTATCCTTCCCCCTCTTCTTCGCTCTCCGCGAGAAGCTCTTGCCCTACGGGACGAAGCAGCGGCCATTGTGTTCGGGTCCGGCCCAAGTTTGGCAGTGATCCCTCTTGTCTCCTGCTCTTTTTTTCTCCGTTCCTCCACCTCGTCCCTCCTCGCTGCGACTATCGGCGAGGGGGCTAATAAAAGCGCTCGTCTCTCGAGTGGCTCATCCGAATCGTCGAACGCATCGCCAATTACATTTAATTACACTTCTTGAAAAAACTCACTACCAATCTTTCGCATTTCGGTGACGATGAGGATATTAACTTTTTTTTTTCTTTTAATGCGCTTCTCTACATAAATGAGAGAAATTTTTAATGCAGAGAATATAAACGTCACTCGAGTGGTTCAGTTATCGAGGGAAAAAATGAATTGAAAAAAAAAAATCGAGAAAATCGGTATCGTTTAACTCGTTCGACAAAGTTCGAGAGATTGCGATTCGAGGCTGCGATGGCTCATTGCCAGGCAGACACAATCCATACTATAAATACTATTCGCCATGGTCCCACACGTGCCTCTATCCTTGCTTTCGGTGGCCCGCAAGCTCCCCTCACCGATCGTCCATAGATCTTGAAACGTTTCTCGTCGCTGTCTTATTTTCCCACATTTTTTTTATCTCACTCGAAGAGCCATGGTATTTTGCCAGATAAAAAGATAGTAACCGATAAAGGCGGAGAAAGCAAAGATGAGGATGAGTGAACGGGGATGAAAATCGCTCTTGTTCAGCCGAGGTGGGGGGGGGGGGGGGGGGGGGGATGACACGAGTAAGGGAGTCAGGAGACGTCGAAAGCTCCGTGGCGACACTCTCCGCGGTCCTGTATAGCTGTCGGGGGTTTGGGGGCCTAGAAGCGACGAGGCGAAACGAACGAAAAGGACGAGAGGGAAACGTTTATTGGACGTTATTAAATATAATGCCGGGAGGCACCAGCCGCCACCTCTTTCCTCTTACTCCTCTATATTTCTTACCTCTATCCTTTCCTCCTCCACTCTCTATCATCCGTGGCAAAAGTTTCTCGATAACTTCGTAATTCTCTAAAAGGATCCTTGTCCGCCTCTCCTCGTACTCTTCGAGCGTGACGCTGCAACGTAGAACGTGTTTTTTTTTCTTTTTCGTTTCTTTTTTCTTCCTCTTCCTCCTTCCTCTCGCTAGTAGGAGATGAGGAGGATGAGGAGAGCTTGTCTGTACACTCTGCAGTAAGTACCTAGGCTTTCGTATTCTCGTCTTCGGGCGGAATCTTGTTTTGCCTTGAAAGCCTGGTTAAAGATTCTGTTGTACAGGATATTATTTTCCTTTCAGAACTTTTTTCTTCCCTGTTGTCGTGTATTGGAATTAAAACGGGGAATAAATTGGGGTCAATGTTGAAATACTTTGAGAATTAACCAAAAAAACGTCCGGGCGACACGGATCTTGATTTCTTTAACTCTAGAACGTTACACCTATTTTTGGTACCCTAGGCCGTCATATATGGTGTGAAACCGGACAATTTCAATCGTCTACATCTCGTAAACTAATCCATATTTTTTGTTTCGTGTGTAAGGTAAATGGTCCTATTAGTGGCCGTTCATGAATTGTGTTCCAAACAACTCGAAATACTTATACACTTGTGGTGTCTGGTCACTGAAATCGATTTCATCGGGAAGTTCATTGACTAACCGAAACCTCCCAAATGTGACCAAATGTGGCATTCGTATACCGAGGTTCTATATTTCATATAACTTCGTATAGTAAACGTGTTGTAAATTTCATAACTGCCACTAAAAGGAGCATTTACCCCAATGAAATCCAAACGCCAGATGGACCCCAACAAGCATAAGCTGTGAGCGAATACAAAAAAAGATTCGTTCTAAAGTTGTAGCGTTTCTAAAAAAACATGTTATTTTTAAATCGGCAAAAATGCAGTGTTCAGCAGAGAAAAATTACAATTTTTTTACATTCCAAAAAAAGTCAATTCCTGAAGGGAAGAGTTCCGACAACGTAAAAAAATGCAATTATCATCGGTAGTTAATTATCATCGGTAGTTCAACAATAATGATTAGGACCGTATTCCGAAACAAATCGAAGGGGGCGTCCGATATTGATTTAATTTGTGGTTTTTTTGTTGTTTGTTTGAATAAAATTCCAATCCTTTTATTTCCTTGTAGAGAAAGCTATGTTTTCGTAAAAAAAAGAGTTTTCGAGATTTGAATGTCACACTAAAAATTGTACTTAAAATAGTGTACAACGTCGAGAAATGTGATTTAGCTGGGGTCCGAATGTGTGTGTGTTGAGCGTGCGTGCGTGTGCGCGAGCACACAAACTTTGACACTTTAAGGTAGTACTAGCGGGCAGCCTGAGCCCACGTGAGTTCAGAGAGAAATGGGAAAGGAATTGCGAACACTTCTCGATGAGATAAAAATCTGAAAAAAATCAACCATATGGAAGGTACTGAAAAGATTCATTTTGCATAATAATAATACCAAAATGTTATTCACAAATTAATGAAAACAAAATTTCCCAACAAATCACCCGGCAACCTAACTTTTTTTTTATGAAAACAATTTGTTAATTTTTCTGAATACGTACGAATTTTGTCAGAATTTCGTGTAATTTTTGAAAATGGCGTTTTTAGTTAATAAAAAACGGCATTTTAAAAAATTACACAAAATTCTGAAAAAATTCATGCGTGTTCAAAAAGATTAAGCAATTATTTTTATACGAACAAAAAGTTAAGTTGCCGGAGGATTTGTTGAACAATTTTTTTTTTCATTCATTTGTTAATAACATTTTGGAATTATTATTATGCATAATCAATCTTTTCAGCACCTTTCATATGCTTGATTTTTTTCAGATTTTTATCCCGTCGAGAAGTGTTCGCAATTCTCTCTCAATTCTGTCTGAACTCACGTGAGCTCAGGCTCTCCGCCAGTACTACCTAGAAACTGCTATAACTCGGAAACGGCTTGAGACAGCGAGTCAAAAACAGTGGTCATGTCGCGTCGTTTGGTGCATTTTTCGTGAAGTCTGAAGCCCAAGTGAAACATTACGCGTTTTTGAATTTTTAAAAAATTTTCTATGGTACGTCTGACGTGCGTAAATGTTGAGCTATCGTCCTGAAGCTACACACAAATATACTATTTTTATCAAACACCTTTCGTATTGAATTTGGTTAAAATCTAATGAAGTGGTCAGATTTATCGGATTTTGAGTTTTTTGAAACATGACGAAAAACAGTCGCGTAAACACGCAGGTATCGATCTTAAGTTTCACACGAGAATGGGCTAACACTGTACAATGTTTGGTATAATTTATTTGACGAAAATTGATCGAAACGTTTAAATTTTATGAGATTTTGAAATTTTGAAATTTTTCGAGAAATTTGTTGTTTTTTTACGTCTTACACGAGTTTCTGATCAGCATTCGTGCAAAGAGTAAAATGTAGAGTAAAATAAGTTACCATTTTGTGATCAGCGGTGAAGAATATATTTAAAAAAATTTCTCAAAACGACGAATTGTGAAAATTTCTGTTAGCGATTTTCTGCAATAAGTTTCATGGTAAATGTTGAATGTTTCATTTTTCTTTTACGGACCCTTATTGTCCGTATGTTTCCGATGTGTTCGCCGCGATCCATGAAGATCTCGTATGATGGATGAGCCATACCATCATCAAAAATTCAGGGTAAAATAAAAAACTACTCACGAATAATCGGTCAGCCGTTTTGCATAAAAGTTAAACACGATGTTGACGTTGAACAAAAGTTGAAAATTGAAATTTTCATATCATATCGATTCCTCATAAAAATTGAAAATCGAAATGTCCATGTCACTTCATCATAACAGTTGAAAATTAAAATGTTCATAGCGCTCCTAATATGGAAAATGGTTTCTCACAGAAGCTTCGTGAATAAGAGAACATCGTAAACGATATGACAATTTCAATTTCCAACTTTTATGAGAAACCGATATGAAAATTTCAGTTTGCAACTCTTTTTTTGTTAAGATACATGTCTTTTAATCTTTTTTTTAGCTTTAAAATGTTCACACTGCACAGTGGCATGATAAAATAACACGGTCATCTTTATATTCCGATACCATTGAATATAAATTTTTGTGACATTAAGAAATTTCAAAATCTTACAAAATTTACACGGTTAAAATTTACCCTAAAAAGTCGCTAAATCAAATTTCTGTTATTCGTCGTTGAGACCATGTCTTACGTATTTTTTCCCGCTGATGAATCTTCAAATTACCAACATGAAATCTCCAAATGACCCACATAAAATATACATTTTTTGAAGAAATAAAAAATGTCAAAGTGTCATAAAATGTTTACGATCAGCTTCATTTCTCCATATTTAATACCAAACATTGTTCAGTGTTAGTCTATTCCCGTGTCAAATTTAAGAGCGATATCTCCGTGTTTACTTGAATTACCCGTTTTTATTGATTTGAAAAAACCAAAATCCCACAAAATCTGACCACTTGAATAGATTTTTACAAAATCCAATACCAAAGGTCTTTGATAAATATATTATATCTGTGTGCAATTTCAGGACTAGCGTTCAAAATATACGAAAGTTAGAGCCACGACAGAGAATTTTCAAAAAATTCAAAATCGCGTAAAATCGCCACTTGGGCCTCAATCTTCGCGAAAAATGCACCGAACGAAGTGACGTGACCATTCTGCTGGTGTGCCAAATTTCAATTTACTCTCTCAAGTCGTTTCCGAGTTACAAGCCTTTGAAACGATGCAAATCTGTCTCGCACGCTAGCACACACGTCCGGACGCCAGCAAAAAATTACATTTCTCGAAGCTTTAGATTATTTTAAGTACTCAAACAATAAAATCCGTTTTTCCGTGCTTCCGTTTTTAAAAACGGAAGCACAGCTTGCTCTACGAGGAAGTTAAAGGTACATACATAAAAGATAAAAACAAAACTCACCGTCCTTGTCATATCCTGGTTCCATAGAGAACAGTCGCACTTCTTATGCTTATTGCTGAGTTGTTCCCTATGCTATTCTCTTAAGGGTCTACCTAAAGTTTGTTTTACCGCCTAGGTACTAAATTCCTACTGTACCGAGTAAAGAAGTAGATAACTTTGAAATTCGTCGTCGGTCCACCAGACCGCGGGGCGACGTTCTAGTGTTAACGATGATTCGTTGTAATTGATGGAGAGAGAACAGGAGAGTAAAGCCTTCGAGAGAAATGTCGGAGAAGTTTTCTTAACGAGGATGACGATCCCAGTGCGGTGCTGGAGCGCACTGGGATCGTGTTAGGTTCTGTACCGGGGAAGAAAGGGTGTGCAAACGGTGTGACAACGAGAGCCTGGTGACGTCAATTACCACGACGACTGAGACCAAGCGTAACCCCTTCACGCCTAACGAACCCATCTACCCTTTGGTTCTTCGAAACGTTCGGTTTCATCATTTGTTCAATTCGGGTATAGAGTAACTAGCGTACGCACGTTACGCCTACGATGTAAACTAACCTGTCGATTATACGTGGAATCTTCATAAGCGCTATCTGCACGACAAGAGACGTTGAATATGTCAGTAACGTTAATTTTCACATTTCATTTATTATCAATCGATTAAGTACACTATTTTACATACATTAAATTTTGTCTGCAGAAGCTCGTACGCGGATGTCACTCGTATGTTTTTTATATAGCTTAAATCTTCAGGTACAAATCTCGCAGGGTTGATGGTGTAACACTCCATGCATATAATTTCTTGAACAAATAACGATCCATGTACCGATTCAGTCTAAGCTTTAAGGCATTCCATACATTAATTTCTCCTATGCATCCACAATATGTTGAAAGAAATTTCGCAATATTTTCTTCCGTAGCTGATCGTAGCCATTCAATTGCTGTTTTTAAGCTGCTTATTGCACCTATGTGTACCAGTTTTCTAATGTCCGAAATTCAGAATAATTTCAGGATTCTAGGCGATATGTAATCGTACATAATGATGACACTTTCTTCCAACCGCTCGTGTTTTTCTTGGCATGATACTCTACTCAACGCATTTCTTCTGAACTCTCTTCTATTCTCAACAAAAATAAATAATCAATTTTTATATAGTGTTTTAATACCAGGTAGGAATCATGTATAACTCCTTCTAATACTGTATAGCTGCACTGTCGGGAATCTCCTATTCGTTTTATACATAACTTTGAAAACTCACCTGTTTAAGGCCATGTGAAAGATTTACCATGTGACATATGAGTGCGAGAGAGATAGATGCATTTTTTGAATCAATGCCGTCTAAAATCGGTTGAGGTTTCGGATAAAACGGAAGCATCATCGGACATCATCATTAAATTGTACATCCGCCAATGCTTTCCTTTTTCCCGAATAGTCTACGGTCTCTGAATCGCATTCATTACAGATTTTGGTTACCGACTGAGTCGTTTCACATGTCCTTAAAACTTTTGGAGCTCTAATAATCGTTGAGGTAGCTCCACCCCAGCTTATAGTCCAATAACTCCATATGGGTTCACATTGATTCATTTTTTTAAATTTCATTCGCAAAGACTTTACACAGTAAAAAATCATTTCGTAAAAACGGAGTGCGAAGTTTTGTAAAAATAATTTTATTAAATAAGTGAGCAACTCATTTGCTCACGTTTGAATATACAAACCTGTATTTTTGTTTTCCGTGTCATTAAAAAACTTTGTTTGTAAATAAGAAAAATAACAAATAAAAAATGTGAATGTTTGTGGACAATAAGTTGTACAAAGTACAAACTTTTTTTTTGTTAGGTATGAGAAAATTCGTTTTGCCTCATCGCAATTGTGTCTTTCTTTAAAAAATTATGAAGCAATGGAACATTTGCACCTTTGTTGGTTAATGTTTCGGTAGCGAGTTTACGTGGAACCATCAGACCGCTTCGTTTAACGGAAAAAGCATAATTTGCAGTAATTTCCAAAATGTGCGTCGAATCGGTAAACTGATTTGATTCAAACTTAAACTTGCTGTTCCTCTTCTTAGGTTGAATGTCTGTACTAAATTTCTGATCAATAGTTCAATAATCGTTAGTACGGCAGTCATGACGGTTAATGACTATTTTTTTCTTTAAAATATATTTACTAATTTAACAAATACCAAACTGCTAGATTTTGAAAATGAATGTAGTGCAACTTCAAATCGGAGTGTAAATACGGTAATAAAATAGTGGATTGCCGCTCGTCTCTGTGGTCCCCCTTGAACAGTTAATTAATTAAGGTAAAATGTATTTGAGCAACGAGGACCTTCGAAACTCAGTCGTTTCCTCGTATATTTATTAAAGTTCTCGTCGACCCTTGTAGAGGGCCACAGCGTTGCGAACAAGTTCGTAATTGTCGAGGCTAACATAGCAGTTATAGAGTATGTACTGTGACTGAGAGAGGGAGAGGCAGTGTTGGAAGCTTAGACATGCAATGGACACCGTGGTGTACGAGCTTAAAGCTCGTATAGTATTTCGAGCTAACTCGGTATGGAGCTTGTTTGTTCGTGACGCAACGGTGTCCTTTGCGGCCATATAACGCTACGAAGAGGTCTTCTCCACCCTCCAAAATATCCTTCGTATTTGACTCTCGGTCGTGTCCTCCTAGCCCCTCCGATGTTACCAGCTTTTCCCATTCGCTCGCGCTGAGAGCACTGGCGTGTAGCTCTAATGGTAGTATCTACACTAGACAAAGACAGCGCGGACCACGAGAGTTTACACAGAACAGCACTGAAAATCCGTTCGCCCCGAAAGCTTCTCCAGCCTGAGTCAGACTGAAATCCCAGACGCTCCTCCACTCTTCGAATAACTCGAACTCTGCGAGTCGAACTTTCGTTATGCACCGTCTTTTTCCATTTTTTTCTTCCTCGATAAATTGACCATTGCCCAGAGGATAATAAACGTCTCGAGTTCTCTTCGCCATCAGAGATTGTGGAATTAATTAATTAGTCGACTCTCTCTTTCTCTCGAGAACTCAGCAAGAATACTCGACAAATTGGATTTCCGTTTTTTCCGTTCCTTTTTCGAGATCTACTTGTGTATAATTCGGAATCCCGTAACAGGCTCTCGAATCAACGAGTGCATTATGATAATTATTATCGAGGACGTATTTCCTTTACTTCGCTTTGCGGGTATAATTGCTTGGGATTAATTAACGTTATACATATCGCTGACAATGAGTTCAGATAGGCGGGCGCTCCCGTAACGTTCAATCTGCGGATGATTAAAAGCTTCTTGCGGACGAACGCGCGTTTTTCTCTTCCAACCATCAATTGACGCGTTCATGCGGAAAATATTGCTGAGCTTTGTCGTGCATGTCAATGAGATTTTCTTGCACAAAACTTCAACCTAATGAAGAAAAACTTATGCTTGACGTTCAATCAAATTGGCTGGCGAATTTGTATTTTGAGTTTGCGTAAAAAAACTACTTTGAATTTTTGGTTCATCGTGAAAAAATCATGTTTTTCAAAATTGAAATTCCATTTTATTCCGGAGAACACGATAGATAATCGGATTTTCACGTAATTCCATCGGAATGTAATTCCGATACATCGCTGTTTGGAAATACCGAAAAATCGTGAATTTTTGTTATTCGCCGTTTCGAGGCTGTATCCGATGTATTTTCCCCCTTCCGATCAGGAATACTAATATGTCGTTTATTTTGAGACGAACGTTCAGGGGAGAGCGGGTAAAATGGCACACCGGGGCAAAACGGGATGATGAGACAAAACGCAATTCTCCAATAACTTTTGGTTGGTGGCGATTGTGGTCCGTGGGGCAAAACGGAATGAAAATCCGGATGTATAGTTGGGACAAAATGGGGCATACAAAAATCATATGAAAATTGAGTTTTGCCCAAACTGTCCCGTTTTGCCCCGGTGTGCCATTTTGCCCCACTCTCCCCGACGCGAAAAACCGAATCCTCGATTAAGGAGGGATAGACTAGGTGGCGCGCAAGGTACGGGGCAGGTCGTGTGCGAGTGAGAGGTCCATGTAATTGTTTATCGTTAATTAACGGTGAGGAACAAGTGTCTACATTTTTATACGGAGCTTGGTGACAATATTCTTTACAGTTTTCAATAATTTGTTTGCGACGTTTCCGCATGAACTACTATTATTTATTAAAATAATAGTTTTAGTAATTTTAGTTGTTTGGATTCGAGGGACTTTACCTCGGTTTCGTTATAATTTATTAATATATCTTTGTTGATTAATAATTTTACCTTTTTCTTTAAATTATATATTTTATATAATTTTTTTAAATTATAATTTAGATTTATTAATTGTAATTATTAAGTAAGATGATAGAAAAAATAATTCTATTTTATGTTTTCAAAACATATACTTATTGAAGTTCATTATCTATAAAAAATTATTGTTTCAAATTTTTATTAATAAAGAATTAAATAAATAAAAAGAGAAATATGAAATTGTAAATATTTGTCTAATTTTAATAAAAGGGGATTCAACTGGTATTGAACCTAATCAAGTTAATATAAATATATTATTAATAAATAGTCAAAATATGATTTGATTAAAAGGGTAAAATTTATTTGATTGAAATTTATTTATTTTAAAAAATGGTAGAATTATTAAAATTAAAATTGATATTAGTAAGGCAATTACTCCTCCTAATTTATTAGGAGTTGAGCGGAGGATTGTGTAAGCAAATAGAAAATATCATTCAGGTTGAATATGAATTGGGGTAATTATTGGATTAGCTAAAATAAAATTTTCTGGATCAGTTAATAAAAATGGATTAGTTAAAATTATACATAATGTTAATGTAATTATTAATAGAAATCCAAAAATATCTTTACCCTAGAAACATTAAAATGCATCACTTATTTTCAAACTGCCATACAATCAATGTTACATGGTGCAAAATTTAAAAAAAAATTCTCGAAAACTGTGACGACGAACGCATTCAAACTTTGCAGTTACACTTAGACCGTTCATATCAATGCGTAAAAAAAATCAGCATACTTTTATTGATGACGTTGTAACGCTCGACCCTCCTTAACATTAACAAAAGTTTGTACCGGACAAGACAACGAATATTTTAGGATGGAGGTCTGTGTCGATATAAACGCATTTAGGTCCACCCTAATTTTCACGAACGGTTTTCGTGAAAACCATTCGAGCCTTGTGACATTAATGGGGAAATCTTCGACAATGATGAAGCAGAATAATTCGTCGTCTCGTTCCGCTCGTTCTCTTCTCGCCTAAGCGGCACCGTGCCTGGTAACAAGCCCGCCCGTGCCGTTATTATGAATGGACGAAGCTGGAGGGCCTCGTATAATTCGAATGAAACTCGAAGGGCGTGCTGTGTGCACCGCGACGACGAGTCCTATGAGAGAGGACTTACGCGGCAGGCAACACCACCAGCCGCTCGTTAGCTCATAGTGGAATGATTTAGCAATAAGGTCGAGCTGCGCCGGCGCTCTCTCGGTAGGTTCTTGGTGTGCGTACCTGGATGGGTATTAAAGTTAAAGGGTTAGAGGCATAGAGCTGAGGAGCGTTCGAAGGACGACGATGGCCATGCTCGGTCGGTGCAGCGCGAGGGAGGCATGGCGCCCTCGTCCGGACGATTTACGTCCCCATAAACTGCACCCGTACGATATTCCGACGGGAATCGTTCTCGGCGTTCCTCGACGTCTCTCCGTGCCTTCCCTTCATCCACTCGTTCCCCTTACGCCAGGCTTCGGATTGACAACATATATTTCTATCCACCGACGTGCGGAGGTTAGACATTTCATACGATGGACACGTCATATTATACACTGATAAAAAAGTACAGTTGAATCAACTAAGATTCGGGCAGGGACGTTCAGATTAATATTTTGTTGGACGAATAAAATATTTTAATTACTCAAAAATATTTTTGTGACGTCACCCAACAAATTGTTGGACCAACCAATTTTTTAACTGTACTATCAAAATAATTAGTTGAACGCCTCTGTCCGAATCTTAGTTGAGACGCTCAAACGCGTAAAGGTCGTTACTATTCAGCAATTTGGGACACGATTCTTTTTTCGATATTTATATAGTTGTAGGCATTTTGCGGTTATTTCTTTTTTTGCTTCCTCGTAGAGGAATCAATGTGTTCATATTTAATTTATTCGAGATTTTATCGTTTGATTATTTACACTGAGAAAAAAATGCAGTTGAATCAACTAAACATTCCGGCAGACACGTTCGAATAAATATTTTGTTGGGCGAACAAAATATTTTAACGCCTCAAAAATACTTTAGTGAAATGATCAAAAAAATGTTTGAATTAACCAATCTTTTAACGGCACCAACAAAATATTTATTAGAACGTCCCCGCTCGAGTCTTTAAGGTGAAAGTACCAGTGGCCGCACTCCTAAGGGCGAAGTCCCAGTTCCCGTACATGCATGAAAAATCGTATCTGCTTCTCTCTTGCACGCATGCTTTGCACGGCCACTGGGACGTGTTCGGTCACTGGGACGTTTACCTTAGGTGATTCAACCATATTTTTTTTATCAGTGTAGAATAGTCTGAAACGTCGAGAAATGTCGTTTTTAGCTGTGCATTTGATTGATTCTGGACGCGTAAAAACGTTATAACTCGCTAACGATTTGAGCCAGCTAGTTGAAATCTGGTACACAGGTAAAATGGTCACTTCCCTGTGTTCTGTACAATTTTTGTGAAAATTCTGTAAAGAAATCGCATAGGATCTCTAACTTTCGCAGATTAAGAGCTACAATCTTAAAAGTGCACATAATCATGATATGTCGAACAAGCATTTTTAGTATTGAATTTGGCCGAAACCTATTTAAGCAGTTACATTTTATGAAATTGTTAGTTTTTTTGAAAACAATAATAAAAATGCTGTAACTCGAGTAAACATAGACGTATGAAGTTAAAAATTGGAAGGTGAATGGATTATAATATATTGGCAAAAATAAGATTTAAACATTTTGCAATTTTATAAGATTTTGTATTTTTTTGAGAAATTTGTATTTTACGTCCGGCACCAGTTACTGGTATTTATAAATACATTGAAAATGTGCCCGAATCGACGATGCACGAAAATATCACTTAACCAATTTTTGCAATAAATTTTGGTATAAATTTCGACTATTTAAATGTTATATTACAAGCATAGCTTCCATCTATGACAGTGATTCTTAACCTTTGGGATCCACAGGGGGTTCCCCGTGTATTTTGGGGGTCCATGGATCCCCGGTTAAGAACCGCTGTTCTATGAGGATGTTAAAGTCGGCGAATCAACTTTCTGGAGAAAGTTATGTGCAAAACGGAAACAATGGCGAAGCCATGTGCAAATTACTTTACACCTTTTTTTAAGTATTCGATGATACGAAATTGGGTTATTTTACATTTCTATTTTACATTATTTTATTTTTTTCGCTTGACAAAAGCTAGTGGAGGAAGGTCATAATGATTTATTTCCTCCTCGTGGATGCAATTCGGAGCGGAGAGAGCTATCACAGCAGAAATATAATGGCATCGGAAGAAGATTTTGTGTTGCGTCGCGGGAGTCGGAAGTGACGATACGTACCGAGAATTAAATTCCTCCGGCGGAATGAAAATTATAGATATATGGATACCGAAGCGAGTGTAGCGTCGGCGATGCAGTATCCGACTTTCGCGGCTCCACGATGGCGGCAAAACTCATCCTGAGTGCTTTGGCTGTAGAGTATTTCCCGTGGGAACTTGCGGATCGGAGATTACGATGCAGTTATCTTACTTTAATCCGCTCGTCGCGCGGTCGTGTACTTGAGAAATCTTACTTCTTCGCCATACCCTCCCCTCCCCCCTTCCGGTACTATTCTATTTGAAATTATTGTCGATAGAGGTTACCGAAAGGAATAATCAAGAATTCAACTCCAATTTCTGCTCCCCGATAGAACAAGCTCATCATAGAGAGAATTGTTTAGATACATTTTTTCGACATTTCCATGTAAACAATCAGAATATTCGAATACTTCGAAAAATCACATTTATAAAAATTTCTGGATGGGTATGTGTGTGTGCGCGCCAGACCTCCAAAATACAAATCTCTAATTCGAGGAGGGTTGTATTAATTGGTCTTACATTTTACATGTAACTGGAGTGGTTAAGTGCGCGTGTTTGTTACAAGTTACGCAATAATTAAAACACACCTTCAGATTTTATACAATTTGAACTTTTTTTGAAGAAAGTATGCTCGCCTTTTAATTTTTGCATTTTTGTGTTATTGGACTGAAACTAGAAAGTTTTAGCCTGATAACTCCACATTTCTACAGAAGTAGACTGACATTAACAAATTTTTGTAATTCCATAATTGCAATAAATTTATTTTTATCAAACAAATCTCTTCCCTGGGACTCAGACGTAAAATTTTTTTATATCGATCAAAAAATGTGAAATTAATAATTGATTCACTTAATCCTCAACTCTACACAAATTACAGCATAAATTCCATGCCAAAATAAATGCGATCAATTTATTTGACTTTACCGAAATAGAAAAAAAAAAATGTTAACAAAAAGAAATATCCTATATTTAACGATTGATTCATCCGATCAATCTAAGCTTATATACGGACCAGACCGCGACGTAATTTCCGTCCCTATCTATCCCCGCCACAATTTATCCTCGACATCGTCTCTTCGTCCGCTTCGTCGAATAGTCTTGTAGCCAGTCAGTCAGAATGGCGCGTGCCACGGGATAACCAGACGTATAATACTTGACCGAAAGCGCACGAAAGAATCTCTCTGTCTCTCACACACACACACACACATTCACCTCTGCCCAAATATCAATCGCTAAGAGGCAAAAGGGCGTAACTCCTATACTCTAACATTGGGGCTTACGTCCTCTTATCTCCTAGCAATCGTCAAAGGTAACTGCCCAAAGCGCACACCCAGAGGAAGAATCATCACAATGGATCACCCAGTTGCCTATGGGCAAAACAGATCGTAGCGTAGCTCGAGGTATAACGTCACCGATGTCTGTTCTTGTATCTCCCTCGACGCTATTATAATACCAACTGATTTTGGAGAAGGACGAAACGAGAGAAAGTTCGTTCCTAGTTGTCCCATCGTTCGAGAGGCTTTTCGGCTCCCCGTCCGCGATTGGTCGAGGCTCTACGCGACATCTCCGATTCTCGCTGTATCATTGGCTCTCGTCGCTTTGGCAGCGCGTCCGAAATAATCGCTCCTCGTCGTGGCTTCTCTTTGTGCTTTTTCTATCCTTCCCTCTTCGTCTTAGTTCTCTTCCACACACGCCGGCAGACCCCTTCGCAGTTTTTGCCATCCCTCTTTCACCTCGGTCCGATACGGGCGCCAACTCTCGCGGGGCACGTGTCTTCGCGACGATACCAGTGGCCACCGTAGCGCTCTTCTCTTCGTCTATTGTGTCTTTGCTCGCGGGTTTCTTTTATCTTCGTTTTTTGCGTTCTTTCTTCTCTGCTTCCTCGCAACGTCACTCAACCGTTCGAGTAGTGCAAAAGTGGCCCTCGGGCCTCACTCAAATTAGACTACGCAGAAGCACGAGTGGTTACTTTGACGACACGTCGGTCTCGTCGTCTTCAATCTCTCCGTCCATCTTTCATTCGTTTTGTATCGGTGGTTGTAGTGGCGGTCTCTCTCACCGAGCCGAGTTTTATCGCGACCGAGCGCTCGACCACAGCGCGTCTTCGACATCGGATTTTTCACCTTCTTCCTCTTCTCTTCCTCTCTGTCTCGCGCTCTAGAATCTCTCGAAGCCAAGCTCGCTCTTTCCGGCCGTTCAATGATCGCTCGTCCTCGTGCCCCGATACTCGACTCCTGCACCCTCGTCACGATATAATAATACGTAAACGCTGTTTTTTTTTATCACCGTGTGTGACGATAATCGTCGTTCGAGTGCTACGAATTCTTCTCCCCGACCGTCCGTCCTTGAACCCTCGCCTCGCCTCCCCGTCTAGATTCATCTCATCCCCCTCTTGGTACCGATCGCCGGTAACGTCCCAAAAGCGCGGGACAGTTCGACACGCGAAGCAAACAATCGGCAAATAAAGTGTTCTCTGTGGCTCTGTCGTCAACAGGATCAATCCGTGGAATAAGGAAGTTTCCGAAAATATTGTCAACCATATCGCCAGAAGCTTCAAGCTGGAGCTTGCAAAGAGGACTTTCGGCCTGAGGGGGTGAGTCAATTTTTTGCCCCCATCCTTATTAGATCCACCTATGTAGGGGAGAGCGAGGCAAAACGGGATTATGAGACAAAACGCAATTTTCCAATAACTTTTGGACGGTGGCGATGGTGATATGTCGAGCAAACCGGCTTTGAAAATCCGGATGTATCGTTGGGACAAAATGGGGCATCCAAAAATTATTGGAAAATTGAGTTTTGCCTTCACTGATCCGTTTTGTCCCGCTGTACCATTTTGCCCCGGTCTCCCCTATACCGATTTATTTATTTATGTACTTATGTCTATGTATACTAATGTATACTAACGTATCGGAACTCTGTCCGCTCGCCGAAGTGGATAGTGGCTTTGCTAACTATGATGCGCCGCACACCGTCGGACAGCACAATCGATATCGGTCTCCCGGCTAGTGCTATTCTTGATACAAACGAATAGTGACGAATCGATCGTGAAACGACGGGGCAGTTTGAACGGGGTAAACTGACGGGCGTGCTTTCTTTTATTTTCGCACTGGGGGATTGCGAAAGAGTGTGCGGAGGATACTTGAAACTCGATTAAAGAAACTCGAGAGCTATAAAAGAAGTTCGTAATCTTATAATTATCTCTAGGTGGAGAGAATGGAAGAGAGTGCCGCGATAATTAAATATACAGACTGCGTTAAACAAATTCCATCGCATTATCTGGCTCAAACAATCGGATGTCGATCATGATTATCTTATATACCAATGGTATTTACACATTTTTGAAATGTTATTAAATAAATAAGTATATAAAGATTTTTTGTTATGTAAACAAATAAAAAACACATTTTTCTAAAAAATCCGTTGATGCCAGAAAATTTCAAAACGCAGTTTCGAGAAAACATTGATTGTAGGCTGTGCATGCGCGAACCCTACGAGAATTTTGTTTTGTTTGGAGTTGAGCCCGCGACGATGGCGTCGGTTCAATTTGGAGCGTATGGTGGACTGCACCCAGCCAAATAATTTATTTGACGACCACCGTTTATTTGGTTTACGTCAAATATTTATTTGATTTAAATAAATATTTATTTCATTTAAGTAACTATTTACTTAATTTAAATAAATACTTATTTAAATCAAATAAATATTTTACTTACGAAAAATAAACGGTGGCCGTCAAATTTTTTTTTCTGAGTGTGTTATCTGATAATATTTGATACTAATAAGACGAGGTACTCGTACTTTAACGCTTGATCTTTATTCGTAATCAGCACGATCCGTCTGAGTACCGTACGCCAACTGTGAACCCAGAAAAATAAATTATTTGACGGCCACCGTTTATTTGGTTTAAGTCAAATATTTATTTGATTAAAATAAATATTTATTTAAATCAAATAAATATTTGACTTAAACCAAACAAACAGTGGCCGTAAAATAATTTATTTTTCTGAGCTTGCTATCCTCGAAAAGTGTCGAGCGTGACGCGTTCGAGGTTCGTTGTGTAACTAGTTTTGTCCGGTATGCTCTCACGCCTGTAAGAACCCGGCTGGCCCCTTCTTCTCGTACGAGTCGCAATTCAGGTGTAAATACCAAACATACATTGATATTTTAAGGATATAAGGGGAAGAAACGTATGTCGAAAAGTTTGTGGAAGGCGAACCTTTTGTAGTCACTGCCAATCAAATTGACCAGTCGTTCGACACTTTGTTTTTTTATCATGACATTTTTCGGAAATTCTTTTAAAACATATTATCGAATTTCTTAAATTATAAGAATTATCACATCTTCTAGAATGTTTACAACAATACACTGAAAACAAGATCCATATTTCACCTGATGCACATTTTTTACAACCGAATTTTTTTTCCTCTCATTCGAGTGACTGCATAAGATAATGGAGGCACAGCTGTACTGTAACAATAATATTTTTGCTGCCTGGGCTTAAATCTGTCTGCGGATAAGTAATCTTTTATTGTAATAAAAAAAAAAAATTAGACCATAATCTGACACTTCAATCTTTTCTTTTTTGAATTTTGGTTTTCAATACTTTCTCTCTTTACATACCCCGTATGTAAAGAGAAAATAAAAAATGACGCGTTTGGGGAAATAATAGTTAATTAAGGAAACTAAAAAATAAAAAAATTATTTGCATTCTCTAGCTGATAGTTTCTCAAATTGGCTTTTGTCTGTGTATGTTACAAAAATTAAAAAATCTGCCAAAACAGATGTTTATCCGAATAATAAAAAAAAATGTATGTGTATCAAAATGGAAAAAAAATCGAAAAGAATCAAATCAAACCAGCCAAGTAGTATTACAAAAATCTGAAAAAAAGAAATACAAGACGTAAAAAATCTTGAACAAAAAAAACTTGGCGTGCCGGTTTTTTTCCAATCACTGTCGTACGTAGTTCATTCAAAAATTATATAAAAAAAACTGGCATGCCAAGTTTTTTTTGTTCAAGATTTTTTACATCTTGTATTTTTTTCAGATTTTTGTAATACTACTTGGCTGGTTTGATTTGATTCTTTTCGATTTTTTTTTCCATTTTGGTACACATATATTTTTTTTATTGTTCGGATAAACATCTGTTTTGGTAGATTTTTTAATTTTTAAGAGGTTTTTCCATAAACATATTTTCTAAACGCTTTAAGTACTTGGCG